>JBBBDQ010000508.1:1860000-1875000 GCA_037127315.1 Ascarosepion bandense | reverse complement strand
TATTATATTGGCAACATTTTTGTTCCATCATAATTAAATCTGATGTAACTGACACTTCCTGATTTGGCTACGTCCTCACCCTTCTTCACACCGCTACAGATAATTCGCCTTGACCAAAAATCTGGTGTAGGCGACGAAGCTAACCTTCCAGCCGAGCTTGAAAAGGACCTCCAATCCATAGTGGACTGGGGTAAGAAATGGCCCGTAAATTTTAATGCTTCTAAAACGAAGCTACTATCAATTAACCATCATAGACAATCGCACCTACCTTCCATTAACATGGACCAGGCTTGCCTCCCAGAGAGTAAAGCACTACGCCTCCTTGGTCTCACACTTTCAGCGAACCTCAAGTGGAATGACTATATCGAATCCATTGCTAAATCCGCTGCTATGAAAGTCGGTTCTCTGTGTAGGGCCCGGAGGTTTTTTCCGTCTGAATCTATCTTGCACATATATAAATCTACCATGCGCCCGTGCATTGAATACTGCTGCCATATCTGGTCGGGCACCCCTGTTATTCTCCTCGGGGTTCTCGACAAGGTACAGCGGAGGGTCTGTAACGTGATCGATACCAACTTGGCAGACCGCCTGCAGTCTATCTTTCACCGGCGCGACGTGGATTCCCTGTGTCTCTTCTATAAATACTTTCACGGCTTCTGCTCCAATGAACTTAGATCACTGGTGCCCCCTAGGTACGAATTTGCACGAGAAACTAAATTAGCAACTAGATCCCACCCTTTTACAGTGAAACCGATAAAATGCAACTGCAACTTCTACTCCAACAGTTTCTTCTCTCGCACTTCCAGACTGTGGAATTCCCTTCCGCATGATTGCTTCCCCGACGGCTACAATCTCCAGGAGTTTAAATGTAAGGTCAATAGACACCTCCTAACACACTAACTCGCTCCCATTCTTTCAAACACTCTTCCCATCTACCCAACCCCCAGCCTTTGTATCCTTACCCATCTATCACCTTCCTTCTGACATTTCCTACACCTAACCACTCCTCCTCTTTACCTTCCCCTATGTAGCCCCATGCGCAATAGTGGCAATGGAATGCCTTGATTGGGGTGAAATGATTAAAAAAAAATTGTTTCAATATCCATTAGTTTACACTCACAACCCTTTAAATCTAATAACCTCCCACTTCACCACTTTTACCTAATATGGTAGCATCTATGTTTTTAATTTCAAATTTCCATATCACAATATATTCTTCTTCTTTTATGTGCCATGCCCTTTCAGGACGTAGACGATCATGGCTTTCCACATCTTCCTATCCCTGGTGGCTCTTAGCACGCCTTCTGTTACACCACCCAAACCCCGCTCTGCCATCCACTAGCTCAAGCCCATAAATCTAGAATATAAATGTATAGAAACTAGCATGGACATAAAATGGAAGATCAGTTTATATATTGATTATAATATAGATTTGATCCCCCACTTTATATCCACATTATAATTTCTTTAAAACAGTTGGCATATATCTTTTTTTATGTGCCATGTTCTTTCAGGACGTAGGCGATCATGGCTTTCCACATCTCCCTGCCCATGGTGGCTCTTAGCACGCTTTCTCCTGTTGCACCATTCAACCCTCGTTACGTCATCCACCTGATCGGGTCCTTCAAATATGTCTCTTTTTCCCTCTATCTGGCCTGTTAGTAAAAGGTTCTCTAAGCCCTCCTTCCTCATTGCATCACAATATATATGACCCTGTAACTGAATAATATTTCACTGCCTGATGATGGTGCACTTGGCATCGAAACCTGAAAGATTTTGAATTGCAGTCCCATATTTTATTCTTATAACACTAACAATAACTATTCCTCTATAAATGCTCTACATCTATATTGAGCACTTTATAAAAAGTAAAAATTACCAAATTGGGGAATATATAATCATTAGTTTATACCACTAAATAGCATCCCATGCGACTGTGGTAAGAAATACAAAGAAGAAACGGGCCACCCCCTTAAGATAAAACTGCAAGAACAACGTAAAGTTGCAACACGAGGGGAATAGAAAAAATCAGGCATAACTGACCACATATGGAAGAAAAAAGGGAGAACACTGCCTCTTGTGGGATGAAGTTAAAATAATAGACAGAGAACACCACTGGAAAATACGAAAACCTAAGGAATCAGACCACAAAAATCTCCTAAGCTGGCCAAACATAGAAATGAATACAATTTGGGAGCCAGTAATATGGAGTGCTAGAGAAAAACAATAATAATAACAACAAATTGTAATATGAGCTCTGTCAAAAAATGGTTACTGTAACATTAGTTTTTTATGTTTGAAAACTTCATACACTGATGTCATCAAGGATAAAATGGTCCAGTGAATAAAAGCGTCGAAGTAATTTCAAGACTTCATCCAAAGTGTTGTGAGTTCAAAAACAAAAACTTCAAGAGTTGGGTTAAAGGGAAATTACTGATAGTAAGACATCTAGAAGGAGCATGGTTTGTAGAACTAGAACAATCTACTCCGGTGAACAAAATAAAGGGTTCAGTTTGAAATTCTAATCACCTAAAGAAGGTCAGAGCATATAGCGGCCAAAACTTTGTGAATATGGCAACAATGGTGAAAACAACAGTCCGAACAATGTAAACAGCTTAAATAATTACAATACCGCATCTCATTAATATAATATAAAATTATTTTATTTCTATTTTTCTCTTATATTTATTTTAAATATAAAATTAAAATTGTTTCTTCTTTTTTGTTTTAAGCAGCAATCTCTATAAAATATGGACTTCATAACTCGACATAAATTATGTGATGGTCAGTGTCAAATCATCACCTAAAGATTGTATCATACATAAAACTTCAAGTCGTGCTATTAGTGAGTATATTTACTAGTATATAATTTATAGCTCTGTTATATTGCACTGAGCACTATTTTATTAATACTAGCACTCATTGCTCAATATATATATATATATATAGATAGATGAAATATGTATATATATATATATATATACACACACATACATATGAAATATGTATATATGTATATATATGAATATATATATGTACATATACATATATATATATATATATATATATTTGTATATATAAGTATTTCATATATATATATATATATATATATATATATATATGAAAATGAATTCACGTTGCATTTCATGTACATGGGTGCTTAAGTTAAGTTTATCCAGGTGGATATAAGTTAAAAGAATTCAGGCCAATTTAAATAATTAAAAAATTGATAATATTATATAAAATTGATAATTAATAAAATAAAAAGTAAAATCAAAATTAATTTGGATAATTTATAAAAGTAGAAATGTCTAAAAGTAAACAAAATACCAAATTTTTAAGTGCCAATGGAATGAAGACATGACGAAAAGGATAGCACTCAGATTTGAATCCCAAAAGCAAAACTGTTTTCATGATTTTTTTTTTATTTACGACTGCAAAGACAAGGAAAAAAAGAAAAAAGAAAAAGTCAAGGAGAAAGATAAAAAGAAAAAGATGTAAAAGAAAAGATAGTTATAAAAACAAAAGAGAAAACGACAAAAGAAAAAAAAGGAAAGGCGAAAAAAAAAAAAGGCTAGAGAAAAAATGAAAGAAAGAGGAGAATTTTTTTCTCTTTTACTTTGCTTCCGATGGCTCTTCCAGCACTGAGAGCTTTTTGGTTAAAATCAATTGCCTGAAATGAAAAGGAAATAAATTTTTTTTAAATTCTCAAGGAACAAAATTTTCAAACTAAAGAAATAAATTAAACTTCTATATTTCTTAAGAATTTTAAAAACGTGTCACTAACTTTCCCTCTGGTAGCAGCTTTGTCTTGGTTTAAAACAAAGCAAATTCTCCACCTTTTATAAATATAAAATTAAGGCTGATTTTATTGCTGTAAATCTATTCTTTACTAATAAATGTTAGTAAAATGATTGAGAATTCAACTACTCATCAAAACTGTGGGACATAACACTGATGAGAAAATGATACTAGCTTAGTTTATGAGGTATTGAAAATTACAAGCCGTTTTTCCCCATTGAGCTGTTAGAGCTAGTTCAGAGAAGAGATCTGCTGTTAAGCTCCGATCATCTTAATTTTTGGAAGTGCATCCATAAACGGTAATATCATCTTCACAGATATTTCCTAAGTATAAAAGCATAAAGACAGTAGGAAAAACAAGCGAGCCTTGGTGTTCACATGCATTAATGTAATGAACTTCAGAAGACTGGTCATTCACAATAAAACTTTCATATACAAATTTAAGAGAAAGCAGTTGATTATTGCATAAATTCTTTCAGAGATTTCATAACTGGAGAGTCTGTGCAGAAACCATGCTATACCTTGCCAAAAGCTTTTGAAATATCTAAAGCAACTGCTTTAGTAACAAATCTAAGTGATTCACTGATTCTGTGAGTGATAGCAGTTCAAACATCAGCAGTGGATCTATAGAAGTGAACCTCATATTGTTTGTCACTGAGGAGGTTATTTCTGTTCAGGCAATTAATTACCTCCTTGTTGATAATAATCAAAGAATTTGCTGATGAAACTAAGGAAGCTGATGGGATGAAACTGCAAAAGAGATGAACACACACACCAATAGTCTTGAAAACAGAACAAGCAGCTGACAACTTACACAAACTTTGGAGAATTTTCTCTTTCAGACAGTGGCTAAACAATTTTACCAGGATTGGAGATAATTCTTGATTATGGTTCTTAAGTACAACAACAAGGATTTTATCTAAACCAGTAGAGACTTTATATAATTAAATTCTTGATGAGCCTGGAAAGAAGATCAGCTGAGATAGTGAGGTTACACAGCTTACACTGCATGTGAGGAGGAATGTCAGGTAGAGCATTGCCCTGGTAATCTAAGGTGGAGTTTAAGGTGAAGTTCATTGCGACGTACTTTGTTCACTGAAAATAAAATACGCTCAAGGTATTTAATAATTGTAGGTACAGATGATTTGCTTTTCTTAATAACCTTGTCAGTAATTCTTTAGACATTATAGCAAATAAGTTTTTCCTTCTTAATTCTTGATTGACTTGAGTCTGCATGTTTGATGTTAGCTTTTCTCAAAAATAGTTTTACAATGATTTTAGGTAGCTTTGCATTCAGAACGACTCTTGCAACGCTGTTTTCAATGATAAAGATGAAAATAATGATTACATTGAACTATGGACGCAATCACATTCGAGTGTATATCAAAGTTGACTGGAAAAGATCTACTAAAAAATGAGGAAGTTCATTCTGAATGCTCTATTTTTGAAGAATGTTCAGATAAGAGCTTCAGTGAAAGATTTAAAGATATCCCAATCAACTTTAGAGTATTAAAAACTGCTTAATGAAATAAGACATCAAAGGATTTTTTTAGATGACATTAACCTTGACACAGGCCACTGGGGGTTCCAAAGAATCCAAAGGGAAGTGACACAACAAAGGATGGTAGGGAGCATATCTATGGAATAGTACTTATGTTCTGTGACATATCAGTTAGTTAAGAGCGTACGTGATACACGTTTAGGCAGAATATTTTGCTCATAGTAGGTTGTCATTACTTTCTACAGTAGACTTGTTGCCAACTAAGCAGCAATCTGCAATGTTATTGGTCCCGACCTGGCAGCTCGACTTCAGTCACTTTTTCATCATCGGGATTTTCATGGCTTCTGCTCTGACGAACTTGGGTCACTGGTGCTCCCTCCACAAGAATTTACTTGGGCGACCAGACTGGCAACAAGGTCTCTCCCTTTTACAGTTAGATGAACCAAATGCATTCCACCAGCTTCTTTCTCCGCGCTTCCCGCTTCTGGAACTCCCTTCCATATACTTGCTTTCCTGATGGCTGCAATATCCAGGAATTTAAATGCAATGTCAATTCCCATCTTTTATTCACTTGACTCCAGTCCTTTCTACATCACCCCGAATATCTTGTTCTTTTCCTTTCCCTCTACCTTCGCAACTGTCTTCACTGCTGTGATCACGCCCTTCTCTTTCCCTTTCACTTTCACCCCCCATAACTGGTTCGTCTTTGTCTTTACTCTCCTACTGCCTAATACTTCAACTCTCTTATGTAACCCCCTGCACATCAGAGGCGTTAACGCCTTGCTAGGTGTGAAATGATTAAAAAAGCCTACAGAACTCAATCTGTCCTGCTATTTAGCCCATAGATGAAGGGAGAAGCGACGGATTAATACCTTTCTCAAGGGTAATTGCGCGTAAGTGAATGCAACGAATTTAACTAGAGTTCGAACTCGGCTCTCGGATTTTTTCTTATTATTAGTATTGACTCGATTATTACATTTACGATATTTTTAAAGTATTTCTTAAGTCTCTTACTTGTATTTAAATGTAATATACTAATATACTATACTAATATACTATGATGAATATTTCACTAACTCATAATCCAGAATGGATCTCATTCAAAACCTAGGAATTGTTTTTCTACAAATGGATGCTGAAAATATAGTTTAAAAAGACCCATAAAGAGGATAATAGATAAATATTCTTTAGGAATCCCCAATTTGGCAGTAGATATTAGACCTATTCACAATGCCACTGTACTCCCAACATACTTGTAAAATCTTTGCCGTTACAATAATTGTTATAGATTAATATTACATTATTTACAAACCATAAAAGACAAGAAGAAAGGAGTGCTCTAACCTGGCGGAAATTTCTTTGAGCTGCTGCTGTCCGTGCTAAACCCCGCAGGGCTTCAGCCTCTCCCAGTCGACAACCAATTTCAGCCATGATTGACTGGGCACATTCGAAACGAGGAACTGACCGCTAAAACAACAAATAAAAATAAAATAAAAGGAATAAACGGACTACACAGTATAAAAGATTAAAAAACTACATATTTTTTATATCAGAATTCAGCAGGAAAGCTGCTTTCACAAAATGTATTTCGATTCAGTATAAAACGCATAGAAGATCGAATGATTGAAAATCGAAAACATGTTTTATTTCTTTCTTAGCGTTTCACTATCTTTACGTGAGCATCATCAAAACGTACCTGAAAACCAAAAAAAAATCTAAGAAAAAGTCATCATCATGTCAACCTTGATACTTACAAAAGCTCTGGTCAATCTGAAATTTACAGACAATAAAATTTAAAACTCTGAGATGCTTTTCAGAAATTTTGAGACTTCTTCAGGAGAGAATTTTATTAATTTCACAGAAGTACAAAATTTTCTAATCTCCATCAAAATAGGATCCTCTGATCTTTAATGTGCTTCATCCGCCCCTTCAAAGATCACATGGAAGATCCAAAGTTAGGATGTCCAGGACCCTCGTTACAGACTCCTTCATCTTTCATGTTTTCAAATCGTCTTCCCCCTCCGAGGTTCACTTTCAGGTTGAGAAACAACTGAAACTCACAGGGAACAAGGTCTGGACTGTTGCGAAGGTGAGAGACAGTTTTGATGCACATCTCTATCAAATACTTGATTACCAGGATAGAATTCTGGACCGGTCTATGTGCGTTGTAATGCAGTGGATATCGGCTAAGACAAATCGGGAAGCCGAGTTCGAATTCCAGTTACTTCTCAGCTAAGTATCTTCTGATGTGTGGGTAAGGATCGGCAGTCGTGGTGTGGAACCTCGGGTTACTAAGACCGAGTCGTTCATTCCACTCGTCAGCAGCCGCGTTTAAGAGACGCTTCATCCCCGGCTGTTTCCTTCTCCAGATGTAGTTTTTCCAGCTCCATCTTTATCTTCAACTCTTTTTTGACAAAGACAAGGCGTATCTTTACAGCCTCGGCGGCGCAGCAGCAAAGGTAGCAGCAGATGCTCTGCTTGAAGACCGCGAGTGATAGGGTGAATGAGACCGGTAGGACTTGTTATCTATCATAGTTAATGAGGGTAGTGATACTTAGCTGAGCATGCAGACCAACCTGTAGGATTAACCAGACCAGATAACCCAAACACAGCGAATGGTCCCCTTCTTCTGGGCCTGAAAACCCAACATTCAATGCACCCTCAGTTATCAGCACCAAACACCTACCTCATATGTTGAGGCCAATGGTTCACCCAACCACAGAAACGACATATGCCAATATTCATCGGACCTTGTGAAGCATTTCACCCGATGTAAGCTCCTCACCACTGGTTTGGCTCAATTTAACGACAAACCAGAGGACTTCAGGGTATGGAAAGCGACTTTCCGGAGTATCATCAGAGACCTCAGTCTCACATGTAAGAAAGAAATGGGCCCCCTCATAAAATAGCTTGGCAAGGATTCCAGTACATATGCCAGAAGAATAAGGTCTTTTTACGTGAACCACCCAGAGAAAGGTTTCTGCTTCCTCCACGGTCGCAGCTGTTTCCTTCTCCAGATGTAGTTTTTCCATCTCCATCTTTATCTTCAACTCTTTTTCGACAAAGACAATGCATATCTTTACAGCCTCGGCGGCGGAAGCAACCGAGGTAGCAGCAGATGCTCTGCTTGAAGACCATGAGTGATAGGGGGAATGAGACCAGTAGGACTTGTTATCTATCATAGTTAATGAGGGTAGTGACTGTGCCTCGCTCCGGCAAGCAGAAGTCGCTTGATTTAGATGGACAGTATAGATGCTACTGTTGTCATAAGCAGCGTCCGTAAATCAGGTTGACCCTGCTCCTGCGTGTGTGGAAAGTTGGAAACTCCTAGGGGAACTGTATAGTTCTGCGTTGTTGAAGAGGTCACTTCTCTGTAGTTCTGGAGGTTGCCTTAGACCAGGTTAACCCTATTTAGTTTGTTTCGCTTTTTACTATTCTTTCCTTAAAAACCCGATATTTTCTGCCTGAAATACGTGTGGTCTTACGACGGAGAGTATAAACACCTCTCTTAAATCATCACTCTAAAGACAAAAAATTGTTTACTTGTCGACAGGTTTATTGACCGTCAAAGAGGGTAAAAAGCGAAGGTTCAACCTCAAGGCAAACAGGAGCGCTCAATAACGTATGCCGTCCGTCACGACAGTCTTGAAGAAAAAGGAAAAAAATAAAAACCGGTCGCCAGCCGGTGAAGGTTTAAAGACTCCGAAAAATGGGGGACAGCAAAGGGGCGTAGTAGATACGCGTTCTGAGCGAAATCGTGTAACACGACACTAACGTTTCATTTTATTCAGTTTTTCAGCGATTTGTTAAAAAGATACGAATTAAATTTTTTTAATTTTGAAAGAATCCAAAGAGACAGTATGTTCATTCAGGTTTGATTTATTGGTCAGTTACATGCCAGGTGTATTAAAAGCAATAAATGATTGTTAAATGTAAGTGTATAAATGTCTGTTTAAATGTATGAATGCGAAACTAATATACATGTCAAGCGTATTAAAACAATGGACGATTTTAAAAGAATCATATTTTTGTCTGGGTATATAGTGAAAACAGCCAAACCTTATAACGGTGGCAAAATATGTAGACGTGCCAGGAAGAAAAGTTAGCTGTTATGTTATTCCCAAACAAAAATGGATTACTGAATGAAAGAACAGAAATTATGACTAAGTGTAACCTTACCATAAAATACTTATTAGGGTCATGCAACCATAGATGAAAACGTTATAACCTCTTCTAATTTTAAAAATTGCGGGTTCCAAAATTTTTCCATTACGTGAACGTTCAAATAACCCCCCGTTACGTGATCGTTCTTTAAAAAAATGGTAAAATCAGTTACGCAAATCGCCTGAAGACACCACATGGTAGAAACCTAGGTCGCGTAATAACTCGTTTACAAATGAAATATATATATATATATATATATATATATATATATATATATATATATATATATTATGTGTTTTTTTCAATAAATTTATTTTAAACGAGTTCCATCATCTCCCAGAATTGTAAGTAATTTATTTTGCCTTGTCCTTTTCCTTAATTCCCTTAAAATTAAAGCCAACGAGAACCCTTGATAAGAGTTGGCCGAAAGGTTCCTTGGGTTTAAATAATATGACGTCTGTTCTTTTTAAAGATATTTATTTATATATATATATATATATAACAACAATATATCAGTGAAAGACAGCAAAGTACCGCTTCTGAAGGCACGAAACAACATATTTGCAAGATATTTGTTGCGGATTGTACCAAGAAAGGGAATTGGTCGTCAAAACGTACAAAAACAAAGTCGGCTTACTAAATGGGCGTAACGAAGTCATGTCAAAGTGTAGGCATCTTAAAAAAGAAATCTCGGGTACATACAAAGCCGGATGAGTTTCTATTTTTATCACTCTCCCCCCCTCTTTGGAGAAAAAAACAAGTTTCGTTTTCCGCCTACAGTGTATATTCTCTCTCCCCCTCCTCCTCTCTCTCTCTCACTCTCCTTCTCCTCCTTTCCTTCCACTCTTCTGTTGGTTTATTTTGGGAGTAACTTTTTTGGAATTTCCCCTCCTGTACCTGACGATACCTAACGGTTGAAACACAGGTAGCTTAATGCTTAATGTGTATTCCTAATTTTGTGAGTATATATATATATATATATATATATATATATATATATATATATATTATATGAGAAAATTACAGACCCATAAAGACTGAAATGACAATCGAAAATATTTTATCCTTTATATAAAATAGTAATTCGATAAAAGTAGTAATATAACAGCAATATAATATATACTTTATTTTTATATAATATATACTTTATTTTTATATAAAATTGTAATTAGATAAAAATAGAAAGCTCAATGGATATAATTCAGTGGCTTATGAAAAGCTGGGAAAAAACTCAACATATGGTTAGACGGTTATAAATCGAGATGTATTATCATCGAAAATGAGGACAAAACTGGAAGCAGCGGAAATGTGGTTCTACAGAAGGATGCTGCGGATATCGTGGACTGAACATGCAAGCAACGATGAGGTGTTGGAAAGAATGGCAACCAAAAGGAAATTAATACTGAGCATCAGGAAGAGACAACTGAAGTTCCTGGGGCACGCAATGAGGAAGGAGAGCTTGGAGAACCTGATACTGACTGGCCAGGTAGAGGGAAAGAGAGACAGAGGAAGGCAGCGGATAACATATTTGCAGGGCCTGGTCGGGTGGATGACGGAACGGGGGTTGCCAGGAGTAACGGGAACAAACATAGTAAGGGCCACAAGGGATAGGGAGACGTAGAGGGCAATGATCGCCTACGTCCTGAAGGGACAGGGCACATAAAAGAAGAAGAAGAAGAAGAAGTGTAAATTTACATCATCATATTCAGACCGTAGGAAAATAAATAAATTCACTCAGAATATTTTTAAAAAAAAATGCTTTTAACATTACTGACCATAATTATTAGGCCACCTAAGCTTCTTAAAAGAAATGTTTTATTTCATACTATTTATAAATATATAAATGAAAATGGGATGGTTCTTTAGTTATTATTACTTTGCAAAATTTTACAAGGCAAGAAAGCAAAGATGAACTCGTCCGAATCACCTGAAATTTTCTTCATTCTTTCATCGATGAAACTGCAATACAGGTAATTATTATATTTATAAATTCATTTGATGCACTTGCTATTGTGCAGCATTAACAAAAGGACTATTCTACTTTCCTTTACAATTATTCACTTGGCAAAAAATACTAAAAAATAGTATGAAATACATAATTTTCTTAAAACACTGGGGTGGCCTAATAATTATGGCCGGTAGTATATATATATATATATATATATATATATATTACTAAAATGCAGCATATGCAAAACTAATGTAAGCAGAACGATCATGGTTAATGGTATTATTGTGGTATTTGGGGAATGTGCTGATAATACTATACATTCCTGATACATGCTCTGTAGATGTTGAAACAAATTAGCAGCACTGAATACTTTTTTCTAGTAATAAGAATGACAAGGAAAATTTGAAACAATAATTGTCGATAATTTTATGAAAGTCTATTGTTAGACCAAAATCAACATTGCATTTCTAACACACACACACACACACACACACACACACACACACACACACACACACACACAAAAAAAAAAAAAAAAAAAAAAAAAAGAAAAAGATACACGATGCTTCATAAATTTACTTGCTTCCCTGATAGCTACAATCTTCAAAAGCCTAAATGCAATATCAATTGCCATCTTCTCTCTTCTTGAATCCCGTTCATCTTTTATCCTTTCTTTAATACACCATGTACGTTGTGGTGCAGTGGATATCGGCTCGGAACGAGAAATCGGGGAGCCGAGTTCGAATTTCAGTTGAATTCCTTGAATTCACATACGCGCAAATATCCTTGGGAAAGGTATTAATCCGTTTATTCCTTCCAGTTATGGGTTAAATAACAGGACAGATTGGGTTCTACAGCCTTGGCTTGCAACCAGTCTTATGCAGAAAGTAATGGCAACCTACTGCGAGATAATCTTCTGCCCAGTCAGTCATGTCTCTTTCGAGACATGATCGCCTAAGCGTGTATCACGTATGTCACTTAACGAACTGACTGACCCAGTATGACATTTGTTGATTTCATATGCCATTGCTACTAATGTCTTACCATTATATCGGAGATATTTTTGGGCGATGGTTAAATTGTTGCCATTATATATTTTTAATTTTACGCATGTTGTTTTTTTTTTTTGTTATTTTTTTGTTTTGGTCGACAGCACTGTATAGTAGGGCCTGTTTAGCACCGTCAATGAGAAAAAGAGCACCATTCACTCCACCAGAAATTTGGAAATGGCATGTTTGGACTGCTTCGCATCTAAACCAGAAGAAACAGTACAAACATTTCAAAGTGTTTGGGTGTCAATCTGAGGACAGTGCAAAGGATTCGAAAAAAGTTGAATGATATATCCAGTCAACATCTCATGGTGTTAGGATCGATCACTAGTGATGGCGACGTTATGCCCCCCCCCCTTCACTATCCCACAGAACCTCAGACTCAACATGGTGGTCTACATCATATGCTTTGGGAAGGTAGTTCTGACATGGCTCAAGAAGGTGGCTGCTGAAAGACCCTATGTCTGGCAACAGGAATCTGCACTATGGCACACAAGCAGGAGATTCCAGTCTAGGCTGTCAGACAATTCATGCGATCACATTACTCCTTACATCTAGCCACCTAACTCCTCAGACTACAACCCCCTTTATTATATGTGGGGCACAGCTGAACGAGGGACCAACAAAATTCCTTTTAACACCAAAGACGAACTGAAGGCAAGGATTATGGGAACATTCACCAACTTAAACAAGGAGACCATCCAAAAGAGTTGCAAGAGATTCCAAAATTGTCTGGCGGTTATAACTGAAGCCAATGAAAATTTTACTGAATAAATTTACTTTTTAGTATTTCAAGATATTTTTGTATAATTTTGGTAAAATATATATGTTAAAATGAGATGTCAGTGTTATTTTTATTTTTGGATAATATAGAACGACAATTTATGCATCACACACTGTATGTGGGATGTATTTCTGCCACTATATATATTGTGTATTTGGGTAACAATCGCTCTTTTATACACGTTTATTTACGCTCTCACACCCTGATTGAGCACTCTGGAAGAGTGGTAGACTTTGTAAACAGTGGCTACCCCGGCATTTACGCACCGCTCATTCGATAATGAATTGGAGCACTCTAGCTATTAGGCGTGTTTATACGCGCTAAAAAGCCTGCCTTCTTCTACTGACCGCTCGTGGCCTAGGAGTAGAATCGCCGACTGACGCCAATTCGGTTGGGTTTCAATCCTGGGTTAGGAAGCGACCAGAGTCTAAGCCGTACTGATGAGCTGTAATACAGCGAAACAGATCTGTCTGCGGATGACTATAGTATATTTATACTGGGGTGGCCTAATAATTATGGCCGGTAGTGTATATATAAAAACTGAGGTGGCATAATTATAGCCGGTAGTGTATATATATATATATAGCAAATCTACAGGGTGCGATGGGTAAATTGTCGCTATTTGCCTTGTAAAATTTTGCAAAGTAATAATAAAAATAAAATTCCTTCTATTTTTATTTAGAATTATTCACTTGGCAATAAATACTAAAAAATAGTATGAAATAAATCATTTCTTTTAAAAAATACTGGGGTGGCCTAATAATTATGATAATATAAGACAATTAAATGAAATTAATTGTATGTATAATAAATGAATTTTAAATAAACAAATAAATGTATCAATAATTTTGAATATTATAAAAGAAATTTGCAATACTTTCTTCAAGTTCTAATAGACATGAAATCAAACACAAGTATATTGCTAACTGCTGTTACACATGTGCCCGTCAGGTTTGACGCTAGATATGTTACTGGTACCATGTAACCCAGAGCTACCTGCCGCTTGGCCAATGTCATTGGTTCCTCCACCAGGATTTACTGGTGGGGAGAGTGGCTAGAAGACATACAGTGGGTATATAAACAAGACTTATCAAAAGGCATATAAGCTATTTTGATTGGTAAGTTAGTTATGGGAGAGAGATTTTCCTAAATGATCCCTTACTCACTCTTTTCTTTGTCCAAAAGTAAATCATGTTAGCAATAAGATATTTTTATGAAGATATCTAGTAAATGCAAACAGTTCAGTGATACTGATTCATGCAAAGTGCCTTAGTTGACTGAGAATTGAACAGAGCATTGAGATAAATGAGTTCATGCCTTCCCAAAGCCAATAATGTAAAGTGAACATAAACAGATTTTGTTTTTTAACATACCCCAAACCTAACCTTTGACACCTAACATCTAACCCATGTCTAACTTTAAAGCTTAACTTTCTTTAGTAAAATTTCATAAAAAATATTTAAATGCACATCAGAAAAAATGTATCTTTTTATTAAATCTGTGAAAGAGACAATTGAAATGTCCAAGACCCAGAATGAGGAAAGAAGGCTTTGTGAATCTGACCCTCACAGAACAGATTAAAGGCAAAAGGGTTAGAGGGAAATGGCAAGTAACCTACCAAACTGTGTAATTAGTTGCCAGAAGAGGGAGTGGGAGGTATGATGAATAGGTAAATTTTATTAAGAGATAAGAAATTGGGAAGAGCCATGGTCGCCCACGTCCTTAAGGGACAAGGCAGTAGAAGAAGCAG
>JBBBDQ010000508.1:1855000-1857500 GCA_037127315.1 Ascarosepion bandense | reverse complement strand
ATCTATCTATCTATCTATCTATCTATCTATCTATCTTAGTCTGTTCAAATCTATCTATCTATCTATCTATCTTAGTCTGTTCATATCTATCTATCTATCTATCTATCTATCTATCTATCTATCTATCTATCTTAGTCTGTTCATATCTATCTATCTATCTTAGTCTGTTCATATCTATCTATCTATCTTAGTCTGTTCATATCTATCTATCTATCTATCTATCTTAGTCTGTTCATATCTATCTATCTATCTATCTATCTATCTATCTTAGTCTGTTCATATCTATCTATCTATCTATCTATCTATCTATCTATCTATCTTAGTCTGTTCATATCTATCTATCTATCTTAGTCTATCTATCTATCTATCTATCTATCTTAGTCTGTTCTATCTATCTATCTATCTTAGTCTGTTCATATCTATCTATCTATCTTAGTCCATTCATATCTATCTATCTATCTTAGTCTGTTCATATCTATCTATCTATCTATCTTAGTCTGTTCATATCTATCTATCTATCTATCTTAGTCTGTTCATATCTATCTATCTATCTATCTTAGTCTGTTCATATCTATCTATCTATCTATCTATCTATCTATCTATCTATCTATCTATCTATCTTAGTCTGTTCATATCTATCTATCTATCTTAGTCTGTTCATATCTATCTATCTATCTTAGTCTGTTCATCTATCTATCTATCTATCTATCTTCATTCATTCATATCAATCTATCTATCTCTCTCTATCTATCTTAGTCTGTTCATATCTATCTATCTATCTATCTATCTATCTTAGTCTGTTCATATCTATCTATCTATCTATCTATCTATCTTAGTCTGTTCCTTATCTATCTATCTATCTTAGTCTGTTCATATCTATCTATCTATCTTAGTCTGTGTATCTATCTATCTATCTTAGTCTGTTCATATCTATCTATCTATCTATCTTAGTCTGTTCATATCTATCTATCTATCTATCTATCTATCTATCTATCTATCTTAGTCTGTTCATATCTATCTATCTATCTTAGTCTGTTCATATCTATCTATCTATCTATCTATCTATCTATCTATCTATCTTAGTCTGTTCATATCTATCTATCTATCTATCTATCTTAGTCTGTTCATATCTATCTATCTATCTATCTATCTATCTATCTATCTTAGTCTGTTCATATCTATCTATCTATCTTAGTCTGTTCATATCTATCTATCTATCTATCTATCTGTCTGTCTATCTATCTATCTATCTATCTATCTTAGTCTGTTCATATCTATCTATCTATCTATCTATCTATCTATCTATCTATCTTAGTCTGTTCATATCTATCTATCTATCTTAGTCTGTTCATATCTATCTATCTATCTTAGTCTGTTCATATCTATCTATGTATCTATCTTAGTCTGTTCATATCTATCTATGTATCTATCTTAGTCTGTTCATATCTATCTATCTATCTATCTATCTATCTATCTTAGTCTGTTCATATCTATCTATCTATCTTAGTCTGTTCATATCTATCTATCTATCTTAGTCTGTTCATATCTATCTATCTATCTATCTATCTTAGTCTGTTCATATCTATCTATCTATCTATCTATCTTAGTCTGTTCATATCTATCTATCTATCTATCTATCTATCTATCTATCTATCTTAGTCTGTTCATATCTATCTATCTATCTATCTATCTATCTTAGTCTGTTCACTTATCTATCTATCTATCTATCTATCTATCTATCTATCTATCTATCTATCTTAGTCTGTTCATATCTATCTATCAATCTCTCTATTTCTATCTATCTATCTATCTTAGTCTGTATATCTATCTATCTATCTATCTCAGTCTGCTCATATCTATCTATCTATCTATCTATCTATCTATCACAGTCTGTTCACGTCTATCTATCTATCTATCTATCTATCACAGTCTGTTCATGTCTATCTATCTATCTATCACAGTCTGTTCATGTCTATCTATCTATCACAGCCTGTTCATGTCTATCTATCTATCTATCTATCACAGTCTGTTCATGTCTATCTATCTATCTATCACAGTCTGTTCATGTCTATCTATCTATCACAGTCTGTTAATGTCTATCTATCTATCTATCTATCACAGTCTGTTCATATCTATCTATCTATCTATCTTAGTCTGTTCATGTCTATCTATCTATCTATCTATCACAGTCTGTTCATGTCTATCTATCTATCTATCTATCTTAGTCTGTTCATATCTATCTATCTATCTATGTCTGTTCATATCTATCTATCTATCTTAGTCTGTTCATATCTATCTATCTATCTATCTTAGTCTGTTCATATCTATCTATCTATCTTAGTCTGTTCATATCTATCTATCTATCTTAGTCTGTTCATATCTATCTATCTATCTTAGTCTGTTCATATCTATCTATCTATCTATCTATCTTAGTCTGTTCATATCTATCTATCTATCTATCCTAGTCTGTTCATATCTATCTATCTATCTTAGTCTGTTC
>JBBBDQ010000508.1:1780000-1852500 GCA_037127315.1 Ascarosepion bandense | reverse complement strand
TTATATTAATAACAATAAAATGTTATGGGAAACAATAGTAAATTAATTATCAATACTGTTCGAGCTGAAAGTCACCTGCTACAAGTAGATGTATATAGTAACTTTAATGCACTATATATATATATATATATATATATATGTGTGTGTGTGTGTGTGTGTGTGTGTGTGTGTGCGAACATTGAAGTCAACATTCAGATGTGACAAACTGTTTCATGCTAGATGCAAACATCAGTCCACATGTGTTGGGTTTTTCCTTGGCTATTTACATATAAGGGTCAGTGGTGCATTGTGGGTAATCCTTTTAATGGTTATTTTGGCTAGAGTGCTTTATTTATTTATTTATTTGAATCAATTTTATTTTATTTTTATAGTTATATTCATTTATTCTTTTTGGTTTTTGATGTTTAATTTATTCATTTATTTGGATTTGTTATTTATTTATTTTTTAATTTATTTTTATTTTATATTTATTTTACCTAATGGTTGTTATGACAAAGTGATTTGTTATTTTGTTTATTATTTGCTTGGATTAAACTATTTTTTCTTTATTATTATTTATTTATTCTTTTCAGTTTCCAATTTTTAAATAATGTAGTAAAAATTTGTTTTCATGTCTGAATTTTGAGATGAGTTCAGATCATGTATTTTATTTTTTTGGCCCGACATAAAGACCGAACCTCCAAGCAGTACATGCAGCTATAGACCTGAAAATGCTTCTATTTTCGTTCACCATCTTTTGCAATTAAATGTCTTCAGAGTAACAGTGGTATCTACAAAGATATATATATATATATATATATATATATATATATATATATATATATGTGTGTGTGTGTGTGTGTGTGTGTTACAGAAATTAACGAATTTTAATGAAACTTGGTTATAAACAACCGACAATTTGAAATGAATTGTTTGAACATTATTTTTGGTTGAAACTCGTATTTAAGTAAATATTCTGTTTTTAATTAAACAGTATTATATATCTATATCTACTGGCCTGATTATTTACGATAAATTTTTATTTCGAAAATGTGTGTCATTTGGCAGGATTTGAACCTGCAACCCCTATTTACATAGAGGAAGCTACCATTTGATCTGGCAATGTCTTAAACCGCTTGACCATAATGACCTCCAGTTTAAACAAGGTTTTAATCAAGCCTATGTAACACAATTATCGATTCATTGCAACAACCATATCTGTTCTGAAATGTATCGAAATGTCAAAGTTAATTTCTGTAACATGTTTACATTTGTTGACCAAAACATACATTCCAACAGATAATACCATTAATCAACAATTTCACACTTGCACACCAAATTTTTCAAAAGTTTAACAATCAAAACGAGGCATTCACTTAATTACCAATAACCACAACCAACCCCACGACAACAACACAAACCAAATATAAACAGAGAATGATTCCAAACCTTTATTTCCCCTGAGGAAGTGTTTAAATCCAAACACTGAAACAAACATATGATTGTAGGGAAGAGGACATATATAGAAGACATTGTGTACATGTTCTAAAACATAATTTATAATATATATATATATATATATATATATATATATATATATATATATATATATATATATATATATATAAAGGAAAAGTAGACTAATTTTTCTCCAGTTTCTGAAAGGATTTTTCTGTTGCTGAGGTGATGTGTTATCCCCCGTGGGGATCTTCATATCGAAATGGCCATTCAACATCTTTGAATTATTCCTTTTTTAATATATATATATATATATATATATATATATATATATGATGAATGGCTGCTTGAAATAATACGAGTATCAATCAAAAATAATGTTCAAACAATTTATTTCATATATATATGTGTGTGTGTGTGTGTGTGTTTCCTGCTTAGGCCTGGATTTCTGGTTCTTTATAAAGTCTACTTCATCTCTATACATCTAATGTCTCTGCCTAAACTCTAAAATTCTATTTGCTAATTATTTATTTTTCCTCAACAGAAGTAGATATGTTCACCTATCATCCTGTTCACACTCCTTCCCTGGCTTTTTGAACATAACTAGAGGTTTATATCTTGTTTCCTATTTTGTATTGATTTTCCTGTTCATTGTAAAGTCTCTTACACAGTTTTTTTATTCCAGTAGCCCCTTGTTTCTTAGTGGTATTATTGCCTTCCTTGGGGTGAATTGATGAAGAAAAGAGCATAACACTTATTTGTGGTGAGAGAGAAATTTGTTAGCCAATTTAAAATTCTAGTTTTTCCCATTCATGCCAACGGCCTTAGTAAAGAAAAAAAAACAACTTGTTCAACAGAATATACCAGAAAAATTTATATTTAAAATACATCATTAAGTTTCATGCATGTGACAATCACAAAGTGTTTCATACAAACTGGGAAAAAACAATATATATATATATTTTTTAAATTTCTATATTTAGGCAGCAAATTTTCTTTTAAACATGTCAGATTAAATAAATTGCAAACACTATGTTCATACTCGCGGATAATCTTTCATGGATTACAATCAAAAGATGTCAGAAATGAGCTGTAATGTTGACAGATATTATTTTCATTCATTTCTTAAGGTACCCACGAACTTTCAACCTCTTTCCGAGATCATCTTCAGTGTGAGTTATGCTAACAAATGTAACCGGAAAGCTGTGTTGCTAAAAATTACTGTACATTTTTCTGCTTCAGATATAACGGTTGACAAATTGCTAACATTCATTAGAATGTGAAAATTATCTAAAATGGAATTTTTTTATATATTGTAATGTCATGTTCATGTATGTGTTAAAGCACGAAAAAGACTGTTCTTTTTCAAACATTTTACTAAAAATAAGCATAGTGTTTGCAATTTATTTAATCTGACACACACACACACACACACATATATATATAAGCATAGTGTTTGCAATTTATTTAATCTGACATATATATATATATATTGCAATTTTATTATTACAATGGTTTATAATAGCATTATACAACTATTGTAATAACAAAATTACAATATTAAGTTCTACTCTGTACTGAGCACGTTTTATAAACGTAAATGCAACAAACAGTGTTTTCATTTATTTATCTTCTCTTTCATTTCCTTTTATATATATATATATATATATATATATATATATATATATATATATATACACTACCAGCCATAATTATTAGGCCACCCCAGTTTTTTAAAAGAAATGATTTATTTCATACTATTTTAAGTATTTATTGCCAAATGAATAATTCTAAATGAAAATAGAAGGAATTTTTTTTTTATTATTATTTGCAAAATTTTACAAGGCAAATAGCGACAATTTACCCATCGTACCCTGTAGATTTGATATATATATATATATATATAATTGAAATTCACTTATATCGGATGAGCATTTCCATTGGTGAATTTTTAATTTAACACCCAACTTATGAGTGAGATCAAAACATTATGGGAAAATAATTTTTGTTTGTTTTTTTGTGTGTGTATGTATATATATATATATATATATATATATATATATGTATGTATATGAATTAATAAATATACATATGGGAACATCTTCATGTAATTTTTGTGAATTGATTTTATGCTTTTGATAAAATAATAAATAGTAACCTAACATTATTTATAAGATTTAACTTCGACAAAGATCGTGTAAACTTAAATTCAAGTCTCTTAAACTGTCAGTTTGAAGTCTGCACCTGATGATAGCGTAATGCATGAAACTCCCAGGTATTCCACCAAAGAAGGATAATATGTATATTTCCTAATATATATATATATATATATATATATATATATATATATATATATATATATTGTTTACTCATGTTAATATTTAGTGCCAAGGCTATTGTTTTTTCAGTGGATTTACTGATAAAATGTGTTTTGTATTTTCTTCATCATAGAGTGCTCAATATCGAGGTAGAGATAGAGCGTTCATAAGCACAAAAAGTTTGTCTCTTTAACTGAGCAGATTCATGTCGACTTCGAAGCTTTGTGAGGACACCATTATGATGTTCTCATTGGTCAAGTCTATTTGCCGCTATATACTGTGTATTTGGGCAGTAATCTCTCTTTTATGCAAGTTTCATTAAAAATGACAGACACAAGGTGTGATGGTTAAGTTTTTTTTGTATAATTTTTCATGTGATATTATTATAAATGATATAGAATTGAACTATTGGTCAGTGAGATGCAACGTGAGTCTTCTTGTCAAACGAGTGGTAGTGTATCTAATGTAATTATTTACAAACTTGGATTTATGAAGAAAACAGTTCTTTAAAGGAAATGTAAATTCGTAAATAATATTTATCCTTGTGTAGTTCAAATCTTCTAGGTGAATTGTTATTTTTAAAAATATTTTTAAATACCATATATATTTGTGTATCATGCGACCCTCTTAAAAATAGCTTTAAAGTAATGTCTTCAAAAGATCCATGATACGCTATAATATATGATACATACACATGCACACACAGAAACGCACATACACATGTTTATATATATATATATATATATATATATATATATATATAGTGAAAACCTGTTGTATGCGACCACCCCTACTGCCATCAAAAACTGGTCGCATACGGCAGATGGTCGCTCACTAAAGACTCGTGACCTATCCTCCCCACGATCGTATATTTCCCTCTCCAGAATGTACATATTGTAGTATTTTACCATGTAATCTGGTCATAAATAAATGAAAACATCAGATGGTCTAACTTTGAAAAAATTTATTCAGCATAATTATTTTTTTAACATTAAAAACGTATTCACAACGGTTAACAGAAGAAATAAAAATGCTTTATTCACACTGGTGTAGGCTTAAAAAATCAGTTATTGCAGTTTGAAGGGCTTTTTTTATATGTGGCCCCTTCGATTCTAGAATTGATGTTGGCACTTATTTCTTATAAAATATGTACGTTGGAAAAGTTCGTGATGGATACGTTTTCAATATTTTTCTTAGAAGTGAGTGAGAGTAAAAGAGAATCTGCGATAATATATGGAAAAATAAACAAACATACAAGAAAAAATTGTCAACGACCAGGAGAGAGAGAAAGAGAGAGAGAGAGAGAGAGAGAGAGAGAGAGAGAGAGAGAGAGAGTAAAACGATCGAGAAAAAATAAAGATAATGAAAGAGATAAACATTGAAAATTTAAATTTCCCATAGATGTGATTTTTTCTCCTACGCCCGAATTTATCCAAGTTGGTACAGAAACCGACAAATCTCGTGAACTTGTCAAATGTAATAAATACATGTTAATACAAGACAGCCGCCGTTTGACCACCGCCATTTCAACAAATCATAAAAATTTTGACACTTCACTACAATAACAAAACAACGAGAAAGTGTTTCTGGCTTAGATTAAAGGAAAATGAAACAGATTAGTAATTTAAATTCTCCTAATTTAGAAGTTGGGGTTGTACTGCCAAAATGAATTTTTGTTAAAGTGGTCACTTGACCGCAGCATTGCGGATATCATGGACCGAACATGTGAGCAATGATGAGATTTTGGAAAGAATGGCGACGAAAAGGAAATTAATAGTGAGCACCAGGAAGGGACAACTGAAGTTCCTGGGACATGCAATGAGGAAGGAAGGCTTGGAGAACCTGATACTGACAAGACAGAAGGAAAAAGAAACAGAGGAAGGCAGCGGATAACATATTTGAAGAGCCTGAGCAGGTGGATGACGGAACGGAGGTTGCGTGGTTTAACAGGAGAAAACATACTAAGAGCCACTAGGGATAGGGAGACGTGGAGAACCATGATCGTCTATGTCCTGAAAGGACATGTTGCATAGAAGAAGAAGGTCGCTTGACCAGTGATTTTTATTCTTTCATGCTGGTCGGTGGTTGCGTTTTAGAAGAGGTCGCTCACTGGGTGGGGGTGGGGGTGGGGGGTCAATCACGATTAGCAAATCTTATTTGCATAGAAAAACGGTCGTTAATAACAGGTGTTCGCTAACGACGGGATTCGCATACACCAGGCTCCACTGTGTGTGTGTGTATGTGTCTGTGTGTTTCTATATATATATATATATATATATATATATATATATATATATAGGATTAATACAAATATAAAATTTGTCACTTAGATCATTGCTGTCACATTCAGCATTCCGACTTCAGAGTTTCGTAGATAAAAGTTTTTTAATTGTTCAGTCTACTCGTCAGAATGTTTCAGCAATTGAAAAAATATTTTTTTCATTTTCACACCAAGTTAAAAATCAATTTAAACGCTGTTCATTGGGGTTAAGTTAATTTTTTTTTCTTTTCTCTGTGCGTGTATATGTTGGTTGTTTTGTTTTTATGGCAAATCAACCTCGGCGGGTCATTTATTGCCAACTAAATTTTAGTTATTTATTGTTGGTAATACCTTTTTCTTTCAACAATTTATTGTTCTTTTATGTAAGTTTTTGTGTCTAGTAACAATTTTTATTCTTTTTGAGTATCAAGATTCATTGAGATTTGTTTTTAAGGGCAGGGTCCCCAAGTCCTACTCTGTTATTTAACCCATAACTGGAGGGAAGGGACGGATTAATACCTTTTCCAAGATATTTAATCCGTCCAAGGTACCAAGGGTACCAGTGCTTAAGTGAATGCAGGGTATTCAACTGGAATTCCAACTCGGCTCACCGATTTCTCTTTCCGAGCTGATATCCACTGCACCACAACGAACATCTGTCACTAAACAGCACCTGGTATTCCCAAGCGGTCACCCATCTAAGTACTGACCAGGTTTAACGTTGCTCAACTTCGGTGATTGAGCGAGAACCTGTGTATTCAACGTGATAGGGCGTAAGCCATGCGCGTAGGTGTAGATATAAATTATATATATTTCTTTATCTATATTTATAGAATGCTTAAATGTATGATTATGTGTTTGTATATTTACGTGTGTGTGTGTGTGTGTGTGTGTGTGTGTGTGTGTGTGTGTGTGTGTGTGTGTGTGTGTGTGTGCCCCACTGTCTCTTTATATTTCTGCATTTGTATGAATTGTGTCTTTTTGCCTGGATAAAGTCCAACAATTTGAATTTCAGGCAGCATACGGGCGGATGAAGGATGTTTCGACTTGCAGAATAGATAGGAACTACCAAATAGTCACATACCATTTCGAAGAGATCTCATGAGAAAGATACACGCTTTGGGGCGATCATGTCTCGAAAGAGACATGAAAGGCTAGGTAGAAGATTAGCTCGCAGTAGGTTGCCATTGCTTTCTGCGATAGACTGGTTGCTAGCCAAGGCTATAAAACCCAATCTGTTCTATTATTATTATTATTATTATTATTATTAATAACTGGAGGGAAGAGACGGATTAATACCTTTGCCTAGGGTATTTGTGCGTAAGTGAATGCAAGGTATTCGACTGGAATTCGAACTCGGCTTCCCGATTTCTCGTTCCGAGCCGATAACCACTGCACCACAGCGCACATGTACAAGTGTCAAAAGTTAAATTCGAGATATTTCTTCTTTTTTGCCACTTCTACTATATAACACAATAATGCTCCTTGAAGATGGCTACAATCATACAAACTGCGTGTGTCTTTAAAATATACTGCCCAGAATTTAGTATTGGTGCCTCAAAGACATTGTAAATTAGCAGACAAACCATCTAACTGTATTCATTTTTAAAAAAATCTGACACTTCATGAAATATTTTGTGAAGGATGTCAATAAAATTTGATGTATTAATCAATTCAAAAATTCTTTCTCATTTGCGAATTTAATATGTTTTTTTCTGGTTTATTTGTGTCGTTTCGATTATTCAACGATGATAAACATTTAAACGTAATACCACACCTTTGTTAAGGAAGTATCGATAAAGTAAAATTTAGTTTTCAAATTTCGTATTTCTTTTGGCAGGAATAATTATTTAATTTTCTTTTTTTAACTAATTCAAAATATTTATTTACAAATTAATAAGTGTTAACTGTAATTTCTTATTTTAATTTCTTATTAATCAAAATAATGAAAATCAAATTAACATTCAGTGTCAGGTTTTGATTAGAGATGATATTCTTTTAACACGCCTATCTTCATTTTAACAATCTGATATGTATTTGCCACACCTGTCTTAATTTTAATGAACTTTTTTTTTTTTAACACACCAGTCTTAATTCCACAAACTAATACGGTTTTAACACATTGGTTTAAATTTAAATGGTCTCACCACACTTGTCCTAATTTTAACAAACTAACACGGTTTTTTTCACAGCTTCCTTAATTTTAACACATTGATATAATTTTTAGCATAACTTTAACAATTTAATATGGTTTGAACACTTCTGCATATATATTTGTTTTAGAAAAGAAAAAATATTTGAAAATTTAAGCACAAATAAAATGTCGTCAATATTATTATCCAATCAAATTCAGTGAATTCTCCACCTCTCCATTCGAGTAAAATGACATCATCACATAATGATGTCCTATAAATATCTAATGATGTTATTCTGGTGCCATCACCTGTGTCAAAAAGAGAAAAAGAGAGATGAGGAAAAGAATGGGAAATGATATATATTATGATCTACATGAGTGGTTTGTAAGATCAGCCCAGGTACAAAACGAGAATTGTTTATGATGTTGCATCTGATTATATCATTGTATTTCATGGTTAAAAGAAAGACGATTATGACAGAAACACTCAGTTGTTGATAGAATTCGTTTTAATGTTCTGCAATCTTCTTTTCCATCTTTTAAAATATTCTTCATTTTCTTTCTCTTCTTTCTTCTCTCTTTACTCACTTTATCAAATCTGTTTTTTCTCTCTTTCTCGCTGTCTGTCTGTCTGTCTGTCTGTCTGTCTCTCTCTCTCTGGTAAGCACCTCTTTTCTTTTTACCCTGTCTCTTTCTATATCTTCACTTTATTTTTTCGCTTTCTTTTTTCTCTCTTGCTTTCTTAATTTTCTTACTCTGTTACCCTTTATGCATTCTTTTCTTTTGTTCACCCTTTTTTTAAATCTTGATTTCTCGCTCTTTCTTTTTCTTCTTCTTCTTTCAGTCTTTTTCTGTCATCTTTTTAACTTTCAATATTTTTTTTCATTCTTTCTCACATTATATCTCAATCTCTTTCACTTTTTCTAATTTTTCTGTCTTTCATTGTTTTGGTTTTTTTCTTTCTTCCTTTTAATTCCTTCTTCCATAAATTCCACATTTCTTCTTAATTCTTCTTCTTCGTTTTATTTATTGGATTCCTTTTTTCTCTGTCTTTTTTTTTTTACTTCTTTTTCTCCGTGTCATTTTTCAGGTGTTATTTCTTCTTTCCCACTTTCAGATTCTTTCTTTCTTTCTTTTCTGCCTCAATATTCTTTCTTTCTTCTTTTTTCATTTTCTCTTCCAAACTCTTTCTTTCTTTCTTTCTTTTTTCTTTACACTTTCTTTCTTTCTGACTTAGTTACCTTTTCCTTTTTCAAGTCTTCTTTTTTCTTTATCTTTTTCAGATTATTTTTGTATTTCTTTCTTTTCCACTTTCATCTTCACATATTTTTCTTTTCCTCTTTCAGTTTCTTTCTTTTCTACTTTTAGATTATTTCTTTCTTTCATTTCTGTTTTTAGTTTCCTTATTCATTTCTTATTTAGTTCTTGATTCTTTCTTTCTTTCTTTCTTTCTTTTCTTCTTTCAAATTCTTTGTTCGTTTCTTTTTTTCTAACATAAGAAATTAGAAAAATCATCAACATTCGAAGTGAAACATTTTATTTCGGCTACCTTTCGGAAGATTTGAGAAATCTTATTAAATAAAATGCCCACTTCGGCAGGATTCGAACCTGCGTCCCCGTTTACAGAAGAAACCACCATCCTACGGGCTTTGACCAGTCGACGACGACGAAGAGCTTTCTAATGAAGTGTTCTTATATTTTCATTTAAAGCACACGTGACTTGTTTAGGTTTCTCCCAAACTCAGTTTCGTCTCCAAAACGTAAACAAAACAATTTCTAAAGAATTAATGGATTTTATTTATTATTCATCCGTGTAAGACGAAATAAATGTAAATGTTTGAAATATAAAAATGAATCTTCTGCTCAAATATGATTACCCACTAAAAACAAAAAAACGTTTGAATATCAATGTTACGCATATGCGTAAAATATTCTATCTACCCGCATTCATATGCCAATCATTTCAAGTTGCATAAAAGTTGTTCCGCTATCAGAAAATATTAGCATACTTAAAGACACACATCTTTTACAATTTGGACATATCTATCAAAAAAGAAGCAAAAGAATGGTTGGAAGAGGAGAAAAAGGAAGAGGAGAAGAGGAAGAGGCAGTAAGATGGAAGGAGAACGAGAGAAGAATAAGAAAGAAAGAGTAGTAGGAGAAGGAAGAAGAAGAAGAAGAAGAAGGAAAAATAACAAAATAAGAAAGAAAGAGTAGTAGGAGAAAGAAGAAGAAGAAGAAGAAGAAGAAGAAGAAGAAGAAGAAGAAGAAGGAAAAATAACAAAATAAGAAAGAAAGAGTAGTAGGAGAAGGAAGAGTAAGAGGAAGAGGAGGAGGAAGAAGAAGAAGAAGAAGAAGAAGAAAGAAGGAAAAATAACAAAATAAGAAAGAAAGAGTAGTAGGAGAAGGAAGAGTAAGAGTAAGAAGAAGAAGAAGAAGAAGAAGAAGAAGAAGAAGAAGAAGAAGAAGAAGGAAAAATAACAAAATAAGAAAGAAAGAGTAGTAGGAGAAGGAAGAGTAAGAGGAAGAGGAGGAAGAAAAAGAAGAAGAAGAAGAAGAAGAAGAAAAAAGAAGGAAAAATAACAAAATAAGAAAACAAGAAAATGAATTTAAAAAAATGTAAAGAAAAAACTGATAATTAAAAATATTAAATAAACGAAAACGAATGAATGAGTAGAAAAAAACAGGAGAAGTTAGAAAAAGTATAAGTAATTTGTGAAAAGAAGAAAAAGGAAAAAATGAAATAAAGAAGTTGAATGAGCAAAAAAAAAAAAAAAAGATCCAAGAAGCAAAATAGTTGGCTGGATCGACTTCAGCAAATCCAACATTGCCAGTCAAACAAAACTCGATGGCATCATATTTTTGCCAATCAACAAACATTCATCAGGTAAGATGATCTTCATTTCTTATAATTGGTTGGCGGGGAAGGGTAGGGGACACAGTATCGGCAGGGGTGAGGAAACTGGTAGCCTTTAATATCAGGACAATGTGTGTGTGTTAGGGTTACGGTAAAGGTTTTGGGATATTTATAAAATGTGAAAGAAAAATGATCGGAAAATATTAACCACGGAAAGATTCTTTATATTATTATGAAAAACATATATTAAAAATTTATCACGGAAACCTTTATTTTCATATTAAGGAAAAGAGAGAAAAAAAGAAAAAAAGAATCTGAAAGCGGAAACGGAAGAAAGAAAGAAAGAAAGAATCTAAAAACAGAAAAGAAAGAAAAAATCTGAAAGAAGAAAATAAAGAGAAAGAATCTAAAACAGTAAAGAAAGTATTAAGATCACCATAAAAAAGGGCCAAAAGTTACCTCCCCTGGACCATTCAATGAAGTCCGGTTCCCCAGCTAACAGGTGCATGCTAGGAGACAAGAGGAAGGGACTTCCGGTAGAGGCGAGCAAACAGGGCAGGCTGAGGTTTGCCACGCTCTCTATAAACACACGGTGGTTCAACATCTACAACTGTTCGCTGTACTCATGTTTCCACAATAATAAATTCCCTAGTTATTTCCAATACTCGGCGAGTGTGTCATTTTTCCATTACTGGATTATTTTGTCATGTTAAAAACATAACAAAACTGGCGACGAAGGATGAGATTGCACCACGTGGAGATATTCACCTCGAAAGAAACTAACAAATCGAATATGTTTCATTGAGTGGAGAATTTCTGAAATAGGACTTTAGACGTCGAATTTCGTGGACACAGAAAATAACGTTGTTTCCGGAACCTTTTTCCTTTCCCATTCAGTGTAAAAATATGGATCCAAATATTATCCAACAGATTCTACAACAGCAATTAATGTTGATGGAACTCTTTTCAGAAAGACTAGGGAATGTACCACAACCAAATCCTCTATCAACGAAATTAATATCGGGACAAGCTCTCGAAAATTACATCACAGAGCTCCACTACGATAAGGAGGCAAAAACAACCTTCGCAACGTGGTTCGCTCGTTATGAGGATCTTTTTAAAGAAGATTTTGGAGAGCAAACAGATAGATGGAAAGTGAGGCTCCTTTTACGAAAAATCGGTCCGAGTGAGCACGAAAAATATATTAACTCCATTTTACCGAAACAACCTTGGGATTTGTAGTTTCGCGGAAACAGTTGAAACTTTAAACAAAATTTTTGGTGAACAAACCTCATTGTTTAATGCAACATTCAACTTCTTCAATATCACAAAATGTGATACAGACGATTTTACGACTTACTCAGGATTCATCAACAAGCAATGCGAACGGTTCAAAATTTCTACCATCACAGATGAACAATTTAAGTGTTTGATTTGTGCATGTGAATTAAGGACCGCGAGTGACAGGGATGTGCGCACAAGAAATTTGTCAAAAATTGAACAAAATCCGGATATTACTCTGCAGCAAGTTACAGAGGAATGTCGGTGGCTTGTGAATCTAAACCATGATTCAGATATGGTACAACAGTCGGTACCTGCAACAGTATCCACAATCATTCAACACTATTCAAAGACGACCGTCACCGGAAGCAACACCAAGGAAACCTCCATCTGCTTGCTAGAATTATGGTGGCTGGCATTTTGCTTGAAAATGCCCCTTCAAAACTCACCGCTGCCGCGAATGCAACCGGCAAGGTCACAAAGATGGATTCTGCACACCAATGTGGCGCAAAACAACGCACAAGCGATCACAGAACAAAAACAGACATAAAACACAAACAAACAGTCTGGTAGTAACGTTCCTTCCCAACTCCAAGTCGAATCGCAAATATGTGTCGGTGGAACTGAACAACCGTCCGGTTCGGTTACAAATCGACACAGCATCGGGCATAACCTTTATTTCCCAGAAACTGTGGAAAAGAAAAGGCAAAACTCCATTTACATCTACAAAACATGTAGCACGGAGTGCTTCTGGGGATTGTGTCCATATTACAGGCGAACTGACAGCAACAATCTGGATTGAGGAGAAGACAGCATCTGGAATCATATACATTTCGGATTCCCAGCACAACATTTTGGGACTTGATTTTATTGAGCCACTGGGTCTTCTCGACATCCCTCTCAATTTGGTTGGCAAAGCAGCATTAAAGGAACAACAAAAACAGAGTATGTGCCAGAATTCAGATCGGCCACTATCGTTTTATTTATTGGATTCCTTTTTTCTCTGTCTTTTTTTTTTTACTTCTTTTTCTCCGTGTCATTTTTCAGGTGTTATTTCTTCTTTCCCACTTTCAGATTCTTTCTTTCTTTCTTTTCTGCCTCAATATTCTTTCTTTCTTCTTTTTTCATTTTCTCTTCCAAACTCTTTCTTTCTTTCTTTCTTTTTTCTTTACACTTTCTTTCTTTCTGACTTAGTTACCTTTTCCTTTTTCAAGTCTTCTTTTTTCTTTATCTTTTTCAGATTATTTTTGTATTTCTTTCTTTTCCACTTTCATCTTCACATATTTTTCTTTTCCTCTTTCAGTTTCTTTCTTTTCTACTTTTAGATTATTTCTTTCTTTCATTTCTGTTTTTAGTTTCCTTATTCATTTCTTATTTAGTTCTTGATTCTTTCTTTCTTTCTTTCTTTCTTTTCTTCTTTCAAATTCTTTGTTCGTTTCTTTTTTTTCTAACATAAGAAATTAGAAAAATCATCAACATTCGAAGTGAAACATTTTATTTCGGCTACCTTTCGGAAGATTTGAGAAATCTTATTAAATAAAATGCCCACTTCGGCAGGATTCGAACCTGCGTCCCCGTTTACAGAAGAAACCACCATCCTACGGGCTTTGACCAGTCGACGACGACGAAGAGCTTTCTAATGAAGTGTTCTTATATTTTCATTTAAAGCACACGTGACTTGTTTAGGTTTCTCCCAAACTCAGTTTCGTCTCCAAAACGTAAACAAAACAATTTCTAAAGAATTAATGTAGGTACACCAGTGTAATGTAGGTACACCAGTGTTTGTGAAGAACAACAGGCCTGGGCAACCAAAATGGACACCAGGTACCATCCACAAGAAAAAAAAGGAGATTTGTCTATAGCGTACAAGTTGGAGATCAACTCTGGACACGACAAAAAACCAATTGCGTTCTAGGTACACTAACAACACTAAGACAAACAACACGTCGAACATTCTACTGGACTTACTAGTGGACACATTTGAACTACCGGCTATACCACCTGTCGAACAGGCAAATATAAACGAGAGCATTGCAGAATCTAGAAAGAACCGGCCAAAGCGGAATAGAATTAAAGTGAAGCACCTACAAATTAACCCCAAGCGGGCTAGTTACAGCTAATTGTCTTCTAAAAGTAAAACAAAAGGTATTAGAATCACCATAAAAAAGGGTAAAAATTTACCTCCCCTGGACCATTCAATGAAGTCCGGTTCCCCAGCTAACAGGTGCATGCTAGGAGACAAGGGGAAGGGACTTCCGGTAGAGGCGAGCAAACAGGGCAGGCTGAGGTTTGCCACGCTCTCTATAAACACACGGTGGTTCAACATCTACAACTGTTCGCTGTACTCATGTTTCCACAATAATAAATTCCCTAGTTATTTCCAATACTTGGCGAGTATGTCATTTTTCCATTACTGGATTATTTTGTCATGTTAAAAACAGAACAGAAAGTAAGACCGAAATTTAAAGAAGAAAATAAAAAGAAAAAATCTAAAAAAGTAAGGAAAGAAAGAAAGAATCTGAAACAGAAAAAAAAAGTAAAACTTTAAAAGAGAAAATATAAAGAAAAAATCGAAAGTAGTAAAGAAAGAAACAAAGAATCTAAAGGAAGAAAATAAAAAGAAAGAATCTAAAACAATAAAAAAGAAAGTAAGAATCTGAAAGAAGAACATACAAAGAAAGAATCTAAAACAGTAAAGAAAGAAAGAAAGAATCGGAAAGAAGAAAATACAAAGGAAGAATCTACAACAGTAAAGAAAGAAAGAAAGAATCGGAAAGAAGAAAATAATAAGAAAGAATCTAAAACATTAAAGAAAAAAAGAATGAATCTGAAAGAAGAAAATAAAAAGAAAGAATCTAAAACAGTAAAAAAGAAAGTAAGAATTTGAAAGAATAAAATAAAAAGAAAGAATCTAAAAACACCATGGAAAGAAAGAATCTGAATGCAGGAAAGAAACAAAGAATCTTGAAGCACAAAAAAAATAATCTGAAAAAAAGAATAGAAAGCAAGAATCTCAAAACAGAAAAGAAAGGATTTCAAAAAGAAAAGAAAGCGAAAAATAATCTCAAAAAGAAAAAAAGAGAATTAATCAAAACACAGAAAAGAAAGAATCCGAAAAGAGAAACGTAAGAAATAAAGAATCTAAAAAAACAAGAAAGGGAAAAAGAAAAAATCTGTATGCGAAAAAGTCAGCCAGTTAAGTGCCATACGTGATATAAGCTTTTGGCGATCATGTCTCGAAAGAGACATGACTGACTGAACAGATGATTATCCCGCAGTAGGTTGCCATTGCTTTCTGCGGTAGACTGGTTGCCAGCCAAAGCTATAGAACCTAATCTGTCCTGTTATTTGACTCATACCTGGAGGGAGAAGAGATCTATTGTATTATTAGGTAGTAATTAGTGAGGGGTCAATTTATTACTTCGTAACAATAGAAAACTGATCCCCCACTTTATGACCTGTAGAAGCCTTAACCATGATTCCAACTATTATATCCAGTCAGTCAGTTAAGTGCAATACGTGATACACTTTTTGGGCGATCATGTCTCGAAAGAGGCATAACTGACTAGACAGAAGATTTTCCCGTAGTAGGTTGACATTGATTTCTGCGGTAGACTGGTTGCCAGCCAAGGCTATAGAATCCAATCTGTCCTGTTATTTAACCCATAATTGGAGGGAAGAGACGGATTAATACCTTTCGCAAGGGTATTTGTGCGTAAGTGAATGCAAGGAGTTCAACTGGAATTCGAACTCGTCTCTCCGATTTGTCGTTCCGAGTCGATATCAACTGCACCACAACGCACATCCAAGCAAAAAAGAAATAACCTAAAAGATGGAAAGAAAAAAGAATTTTGGAACATTTTCAGCCTACATAATTAATCTTATATGTTTTGTGAGGACCCTAATCCGGAAACATTTCAAACCTCATCATGTATAGGACATGGAGGAAATGGGGGCCCCAATTTATTTGATTTTTTTTTTCTACACTACGCACTGCTCTTTTACAAGAAAATATATGAAGAGAGATGGGCACTGATTATTTAAGTATTCCATACCACATCTAATACGATCCTACAATCATGCTTTCCCTGCCGAGGTCAATGTATCGATGATAGGCAGGGTAGGGAGAAGGACCGGAGGCCGACGTCATGGGTATTCATAGTTAGAATAAGAATCATATTGAACGAAAAACATCAAATATGAATATGAATAGAAAATCAGAAAAGAAACTACTGAAAAAGGAAAAGAAAAAAGGACACTTGAAAAATGAAACGGAAAATAAGTAAGAAAGAAAGAATAAGAAAGAAAGAAAGAAAGAAAGAAAGAAAGAATCTGAGAGCAAAAAAGAAAGAAAGAAACTGAAAGCGGAAAATACATAAAGAAATAATATTGGGAAAATGCTATTAATGAGAGCCTTAAATAGCATTTTTATCATATTCTCTAGCACTCAGCGATCCCTTGTGCGCCTTAGTGGCTTTATTACCTTACTTGGGAAGGAATTGAATTTAAAAAAAGAAAAGGATATTTGTCGCCAGTTCTGCTCTTTGAAAAATGAGTAAAATTTGGAATACCAAGATGCCATGGTCGCGTGTTATTTACTCTCTCGGTCTCCAAAAGTCTCTCTTTTCGAAAAGTATGGGCGTCTCTCTTTGATTCTCACTTCACACACACACACACACACACACACACACACACACACACACACACACACACACACACACACACACACGTGGTATACATGAAACCACGACTTTTACACTGAATTCAAAAACGGAAACGAATTAAAAAAGAGAAGAATTGTTTATTGGATAATTACTTCACTCATTAGACGATAATTACACACGTTGAAATTATGAACAGTATACGTCATACGAGAAGAACATCCATCAAGTCGCCGGCATTTTTTCTACAAATTTAAGGCTAAGGAGGCTTATGCCCAAATCACGTTGAAATACCGGTTCTCGTTTGATCACGGAAGTTAAGCAATGTCGAAAAAAACTAGATGGGTGAACGCTTGGAATTATCAGGTGTTGTAAGCGAATTGTATGATGAAGAATGTTTATTAACTGGAAATCAGGAAGCCGAGTTCCAATTCAAGTCGATTTTGTTATATTCACTTACGTGCAAATACTTTTGGGAAAGGTATGGATCTGCCTCTTATCCCCAAGTTATGGATTAATTAGTAGAATTTGTATCAGTAAAAATCATAATCATTTTCCTAAAAATCATACAATCTGAAACTATTTTCTGGCTTTATATAACCTGCAAAAGTTTTATAACCGTAAAAAAAAAAAAAAGAAAAAAAAAAGGAAACAAATCAATCATTCAGTCAGCATTCTAAGTTTGGTAGATATTGGGCCCTATATTGGGTGAACATTATTTAATAGATAGGGGACATAAGAGAAAAACGATTGACTGGCATCTTTACAACCTCGTGGCTAACTACTTCAGTAACATCAGGAGACGCGGACGATTGACTGTAGTGGATATATATATAATAGAAAAATGTTTTGTTTTCTTTCTGATGTTTTCACTTCTCCTTCCTTCTTTGTTCTGTATTTCCTTTTCTTTTTCTCTATTAACTATTAAACTTTCTTCCGTGTTAAAGATATGGCCTACAGGTTCTCTTTCTTTTTTCTATCAGAGTTACAGTGATTAAACTGTCTTAACGTTTTGGTGATCAGACTAACTAGTGGCTGTGATTTTCCATTTTTAGGGTACCGGGGTGACACTTTGCTAGCTGCTGCATTCGACTGGTCATTAGGAGCCCGAATTCTTTGATAGCGCTTACAAAGGCTGTTCTGATCAACAGCTGCATAATATTAGAATATTTGTAATGCTATATAGCGCATGGAAAGGTGTCCCTGCATATATTTCTGGTAGACATCCATGAGGCCACACTATACTCTGTTCTCAGCCATACTTTGGCTGGTTTGTATTACCACTGGCAACAAATAATGACAATTATAGTGGTCTTTTTTCTCTCTCCTCAAAAGAAATCTCAGGAAAAACACAACAAAAAGAAATACAACTAAACTAGTAAACAAAAAAAAACTCTCCCAGTCTTTCATTTACTAATATTTGTGGTATCCGTTCCAAGTTCAGCGGCGTAGAATCTTCCATCTTGGAACGTTCACCAGATCTCCTTGCCCTATGTGAAACGAACTTTAATTCTTCCATTGATACCAATGAATTTTTGGTTCCAGACTATATTCTCCTTTATTGAAAAGACTCCAGTATTCACATGTATGGCTTTGGTGTTTACACCCGGGATAATCTTCCGATATCCAGGGAATTATCTCTCGACGCACCAAGCTACTCTTTCATCTTTCGCCTTTCGTTACTAAATTCTATTAGTTATCTATTTTTCCTTTATCGTTTTTGTGTGTGTGACTATTACTGGTACAGTGAATTCTAATATAATTGAATGTAGGTTTGACTAAACTAAGCAGAATAAATGCTTCAGTCCTTGACTCAGGCAAGGGCTTAGAAAGTTTGTCTCGATTATTGGTGTTGCACAATGAATTCATACTTCATTGATGCTCTACAATGGTAGCCTTATGCCAGACAATGTTATCGAGGAAAAGGAATTTAATTGTAACCTTTCGCTGGTATTCCAAATAAATACAAGGTCGGGTATTTCATAAATATTGCTTTACCCGGTTAAATATTTGCTTCTACCTATGAATTTGGAGATGATCTCTGCCGAACACCCAAAAAGCGATTTGAACACAAAAGAGGTCATGGTTGCCAAAAGAGTTTCATACTTTGCGAAATTTGCACGCGAAAACGTAAGCATTGAGTGATATGAGTAAGGGGGTAACAGAAAATCTGTAAAATCGAGCAGGGGGCGGATATGAACAAGATGGATAGCCTAATTATCTTAATGAGGGGCACATCATTAGAGATATGCACACACAGATACATATATATATATATATAACGTATACTTTAGCAGCAAATCCACTCAAACAGGTTTTATTGGAATAGACTGAAAATATCGCCCTATTTAATTTTGATTACATTTTTACAGTTTGCGTATAAGACGTCTCACATGCAGATTAAATTTTGGGAAAATCCGTCAAAAGTTCTTGATTGTTTTGTTTGGTGATTTTCAACTACCTGTAGTCATTCTTATCAACGTTAATTTTACCAGTTAAAGTAGAGATTTTTTTGTCTGGGCATCAGAGATGATAATTACGAGGCTCATTCAATAAATAAGGTGAATTTTTCTTAGGTGACTTTTTCTAATACAGATAGAAGCTTACTTTTTTTTTTTTTCAACGTATTCTCCCAGCAGTGTCAGACACTTCTCATCTGTGCACAAGCTTCCGTATTCCCTCAGCGTAAAAATCTTTGGACTGATGTCTCAGCACTTTTTGTTTGGACTGATGTACAGGACTTTTTATTTCATCGTCACTTTCAAACTTCTTCAAACAATTTAGTCCATTTGTAGACATTTTTTTGGCTGATACATGTGGTACCATACACAGTTGACATTCTTCTATGAATCTTAACTGGTTTGCACCCTTTAGTAACCATAACCTTGATAACTGACCTTTGTTCAATCCTGGAGCATGATACTTGGTCGGACATCTTTGTTAATTTCCAAAACTCTCAAAGTTTTTTTTTTCAATCTTAAAAAAAATTAAATCTCTTTGAAAAAGAAGTAAAGGAAAAAATAAAAAAATAAAGTAAGCTTCTATCTGTATTAGAAGTCCTTATACCGAAAAATTCACGTTATTTATTGAATGACCCTCGTAGAAGTCCTTATACCGAAAAATTCACCTTATTTATTGAATGACCCTCGTAGAAGTCCTTATACCGAAAAATTCACCTCATTTATTGAATGACTCTCGTATAATTTAAATTCTTCTGCATTAAATATTGGTGACATTATCGGTTTCTAACTCTGTGGAAGTGGGGATATATATATATATTTAATTTTTACGCGTATACTCATATACAAACCAAAATAGAACATCAATGATAAGATATTCCTATCAATCATATACATGTTGTATACCAATTCGATGAATGGTATATAACCTGGAAACTAAGGATGACGACCGTCTTCGCAGACAAGCGATGAACACCGAACAACATGTGTATAAAAATATTAACTTCTATTTTTATATTTTTCAATCGGGGAGACAGCACCCACCCATACGAGCGCAGTTCACTGGTTGGATCTGTCTTCTTTTTCGTTCTCTCCGAGTCTTCTCCATTCTCTCATCACTGATCTGGAAATCCTGATCTTATATAAGCTGAAATACGTCGACCTCCGCTTATTTGCGTCATCTTTTGTTCAGGTGCATTTGTTTGTCATTTCTGCTTTATTTATGCCTTTGGCCAGCTACCTTGGACGTCATTACATTCTTGTGGCATTGCTTAGTATTTCCTGTTTGACCGAATTGTATTCGATGGATCAGAGATGCGTCATCATAAATAATATCTTTCCATGGTTGAAATTTTTCAGCCTTGACACAATACACATTGTTTGTCATTGTTTCTGATGATAAATCATATTTCTGTTCGCTCCCAAAAATACAATTTCATTCATTCAATGCCAACACTGGCCTCTACATTTTTACTGTTAACATCGAATAATAAGTATGTAATGTAATTATGCCTTTGTTTGCCAACCTACATTCTTGCTTTTAAGTAAAATTATATCCTGTGGGTCAGAGAATATATGCCAGATAGATAGATAGATAGATAGATAGATAGATAGATAGATAGATAGATAGATAGATAGATATTGACAGTGTGGGCATAGGAATGAGCCAATCAATTGATCGGGTTTAATTAGGAAGACACTTGGAATAGATTAAGAGTTGTAACTGCATCTCTACAAATATGCAGATAGGAAAAAATCGCTCACACACAGACACACACACACACAAAATACATATTAATTTGCTTATATATATATTGAACAAATTGATATGGATAGGAAGGTACTGCGATAGAGATAAATAAACCGATCGAGATAGATACGTATGAATAGACGGAGATAGATAGATAGATAGATAGATAGATAGATAGATAGATAGATAGATAGATAGATAGATAGATAGATAGATAGATAGATAGATAGATAGATAGGTAGATACAAAGAAAGATAGATAGATAGATAGATAGATAGGATACAAAGAAAGATAGATAGATAGATAGATAGATAGATAGATAGATAGATAGATAGATACAAAGATAGATAGATAGATAGATAGATAGATAGATAGATAGATAGATACAAAGATAGATAGATAGATAGATAGATAGATCTGAAAAACATTGAAAGAAACAAGATAGATAGATAGATAAATCGATAGATAGATAGATAAATAGATACAAAGAAAGAAAGATAGATAGATAGATAGATAGATAGATAGATAGATAGATAGATAGATAGATAGATAGATAGATAGATAGATAGATAGAGAGATAGAAATAAAGATAGATAGATAGATAGATAGAGATAGAAATAGATAGATAGATAGATAGATAGATAGATAGATAGATAGATAGATAGATAGATAGATAGATAGATAGATAGATACAAAGATAGATAGATAGATAGATAGATACAAAGAAAGATAGATAGATAGATAGATACAAAGAAAGAAAGATAGATAGATAGATACAAAGAAAGAAAGATAGATAGATAGATACAAAGAAAGAAAGATAGATAGATAGATAGATAGATAGATAGATAGATAGATACAAAGAAAGAAAGATAGATAGATACAAAGAAAGAAAGAAAGATAGATACAAAGAAAGAAAGAAAGATAGATAGATAGATAGATAGATACAAAGAAAGATAGATAGATAGATAGATAGATAGATAGATAGATACAAAGATAGATAGATAGATAGATAGATAGATAGATAGATAGATAGATAGAAAGAAAGAAAGAATAGATAGATAGATAGATAGATAGATAGATACAAAGAAAGATAGATAGATAGATAGATAGATACAAAGAAAGATAGATAGATAGATAGATACAAAGAAAGAAAGATAGATAGATAGATACAAAAAAGAAAGATAGATAGATAGATACAAAGAAAGAAAGATAGATAGATAGATACAAAGATAGATAGATAGATAGATACAAAGAAAGATAGATAGATAGATACAAAGAAAGATAGATAGATACAAAGAAAGATAGATAGATAGATACAAAGATAGATAGATAGATAGATAGATAGATAGATAGATAGATAGATAGATAGATAGATCTGAATAAAACATTAAAAGAAACAAGACAACATTGCAGATGATTCAGAAAGAGCTGGATAATATATCCAGTCAACATCGTGAAGCTTGAAGTGATCACTAATGATGGCGACGTTATGCATCCATTCAAGTGCCCTGGGTCAAGAGGGTGACTGATGGAATATCTTGTGTCTATCAACAGGACTCAGCACCATGACATAAAAGCAGTAGCATCCAGTCATGTCCGTAAGACAATTTTTGCGACTACATCACCTTCCTACACCTGGCCACCTAACTCCCCAGACTGCAACTCCCATTGATTATTTTGTGTGGCACGCAGTTGAGCGAGAGAACAACAAAATTCCTTGAAACACCAAAGATGAACTGAAGGCAAGGATTATGACAACATTCACTAATTTAAACAAAGAGACTGTCCAGAGGAGATTCAGGAAATTCCGTCGTCTGTAGGCGATGATTGAAACCAATGGTGATTTTATTGAATAAATTTACTCTTTTTTTATATTCCAAAATATTTTTGTATGATCTTGTTAAATATATCTGTTAAACTGAGGTGTCATGTTATTTTTAAAAATACCATTTACAGCATCAGGGTCGACATCTTGGAATTAAGAAAATAGAAAAATCAAGATTGCTTTGACGAGAATAATCTTGATATCAACCAGTTTCTTAAATCCAAGAACGATCTTTACCAGAAGATGTCGAGTGCGTCTGACACTGATCGTCAATTATTTTGCCAGTATTTTAAGGCCTGTGGTTCCTCTCTTCAGCGTAGATTACGTCAATTAAATAATCTATAGTAGCATGATATTTTCAAACAAATTTAGGGTGCATACACTCGTAAAGACTCCAAGGTAAAATATGGCCTTATAAGAAAGGCTTTTGGGCATCAGCCAACATCTGTAAATCCACTGAAAATGAAGGACGGAACAAGGAATATTACAGCGTTGGACTGAACATTTCTTAGGTTCGTTTGATAATCCTTCAAGTGCTGATCACAACATAATCAAAAATCTGCCTCAGTCTGACGTTGTGCATGTTACGGCAATTCCACCAACGTATGGCAAGACTAGGAAGACGGTTCACGTAGTCAATACTGGGAAGGCACATGGAGTAAATGGAATGACAGGGTGCGATAGACAAATTGTCTTCTAAATTAAAATTAGGGGTTGAATTTTCGCTAGAAAAAACTGAATTGTTAGTTTCTCTTATTAATTCTAACCGTAATAATAAAACTATTATATTATTACATAAAACTTATTGGTAGTAATAATAACAACAAGATAATAAAGAAACTAATGTTTAAAGATCCTAAAGTAACAATAATAATAATAATAACGATATCAGGCGAATGGATGCTAAAACAAGAAAGCTTCTTTCTAAGCATAAGATGCATCATCCAAAGGCTGATGTAGACCGTCTATACATACCCCGTAAAGAAGGTGGAAGAGGTCTTATTCAGCTGGAATTGTCATACAAGACAACAACTATTGGCTTACTAACATACATAGAAACAACAAGGGATTGGATGATACAATTAGTAAGGCAACATGAACAAAGAAAGAAAAAATATTCAATAATAAAAGAAGGCAGTAAATACAAACAAGATTTACAGTTAGTAGATTCTGTAGAAAAGCAAAACAGAAGCCAAGAACCAACTATTGCGGCAAAAAATATGAAAATGAAAGCCAAAGATAAAGCTCTTGAACAGATGAAACAGCGCTGGCAAGACAAACCTCTGCATGGCCAATATCCAGTACGTGCCAATAAATCCAATGTTGACAAAGTTAATACTCATCGATGGTTACGTGCATCTGGATTAAAGTCTGAAACTGAAGGCTTTATTCTTGCAGCACAAGACCAAAGTCTTTTCACTAGAAACTTTCAGGTAAATATTATGCATAATAATATGGATCCAAAATGCAGGTTTTGTGATAAACACCAAGAAACAATAGACCACCTAATCTCAGGCTGTTCTGTGCTTGCCCCAAATGAATATAAAAATCGCCACGATAGAGTTGGGCAATATTTACATTGGGCAATGTGCAAACATTATGGAAAAGCTGTAAACAAACAATGGTATGAACATCACCCAGCGCCAGTTACAGAAATAGAAGATGTAACCATTCTATGGGATTACACCATCTACACAGACAGAAAAATTGAAGCAAACAGGCCAGACATTATTGTTAAAAACCAGAAGGAGAAAACTTGTCTATTAATTGATATGGCTTGTTCAGCGGATTGTAACATAGCAATCAAGGAATTTGAAAAACTGTCAAAATATAAAGACCTGGAAATTGAAATAGAAAAAAATGTGGAAATTGAAAACAAGAGTTGTGCGAGTGATAGTAGGTGCACTTGGAATGATAAAAAATGGAACAAAACAACACATTGAAAGAATCCCTGGAAACCCCAGCTTAAGAGATATACAAAAAATTGTCTTATTAAGTACAGCCCACACACTAAGGAGAACTTTATCTATGTAATGCTAGGGATGATAGGGAAGATAGAAAAACAGGAAATGGAGTCATAACAACACGCCACTACCTGCCTTAGGTCTCCCCGCAGACTTGGTTGGTAGTGAGACCAAAGCAGAAATCGAAATATGATGAAAAAATGACATAATAATAAAGACAAAATATAACAATAATTGATAAACTTACGAAAATACAAAATAATAATTCATAAAGCCTATTAAAAATATACACTTATATTAAAATAATATTATATAAATAACAATAAAAATATAAATCTAATAAAAGCCATAATAGTAAAGTAGACATTATAACAATAATGATTAAAAAAAAACTTAAGGGTATAAAGTCTTTAAAGGGAAATTATAGATTTTTTTCAAAATCAATCTTTTAAGTTTTTAACTTCGATTTTGTTATGGACCCTATACCTATTTTTAAGTCTACATTCACACACACACACACACACACACACACACACACACACACACACACACACACACACACACACTATATATATATATATATATATATATATATATATATCTGTCGGTGTGTGATTCTTCTAATAAGTACATATCTTTGTATTGTACAAAACTTTCCTAATAGATATTCAAGAAATAAACCTTAAAACTGCAAGAGAGTTCAAGCAAATTTCAGTTTCAAAAATCTTGTTTCAACTTGGAGACGACGATGACGACGACAAGAAGAAGAGGAAAAAAGGCATGAAACGTACAAACTTTATGCAAAATGTTTAATCGCCTCCTCTAATCGATTTTGAGACGCCACAAGAATGAACGAACAATAAATAGAAACTAATTTTTCCCACATTAAATTTTGAACAGGGATCACGTTACTGAATAAATATTGTTAATTGCATCAAAAATAGAATATTTATATGATTAGCTATTTTGTGTATTTTATAATAGGAAGTAGAAAAGAAATGGATAAACACTTCGCTAATTACACAAAATATTTAATGGAAACATAGGTAATTATCCTTCAGCCGTACATGTAATTCTGAAAAAGACAAAACGCCAGGTGTTTTAGGAATAACGTGCAGGTGTTTTAGGAATAACGTGCAGCACGATATCATTATTAATGGAAAACGTAACTGTAGAGATGAAAAGAAATGTCCTCTTGTTGGGGTTTTTAAAAGAAAAAAATCTTAATATAAACTAGAGTATATTAAGAAAAGCCAAACCTTACAGCAATAATGATGTCTGCAGATTGTGCCAAGAAAGAAAGTTGGCTACTAGCATCATTTCCAGAACGAGAAAATCTGAATAAATGTCCGGATTTATACACATTATAAAAGTACATTTGGGTTCCTACAAAGCCGGATATATTATGTACAACTAGCAGTATATCCCTGCGTTACTCGGGTGTAATAAAAGTTTTAAAACTAATCCATGGTCCTGGAGCTCAGACTCAGCCTAAAGAATATTTGTGTGAAGTTTGGTGAGAATCGGATAAAAATTGTGGATTTGTATAAAGGACATACAGACAGATAAACATAGACACACACAAACATCTTGCCTTTTTATATATATATATATATATATATATATATATATATTATCGATTTTCTGCATTATTTTAAGAGCTGCAACCTTGAAACTTCTGAATATCGTTTCTTATGTCTTTGTCTATGAATGTATCAAATTTGATTAAAATCGGACCACTCCTTCTACAATCCGATTTTTTCGATAATCGATTTTCGACATTTATCGGGGGTACCTTGATACAAAACCTAGCTAAGAACACTCGCAGACGCTTATATTACAACTGTAAATTTTCAAGAAAATCGGTTCAGCCGTTTCGGAGTCTATAGGTAACGGACACACACATACAGACGCACACATACACATTCATTTATAAATAAGTTTAGATAGTGTTTCACTAGTTTTGACCTACTTCTCCCTTTATTTTATACTTCTTCTTTTTTTCTACGGTTTTTTATAATCATTTCACCCCAAGTAAGGCAGTACTGCCACTAGTGCACAGGGGGTTACCTAAGAGGAGAGCGATGAGAAAGAGGAACAAGTTACAGGGGGTGTCAGAGAATGGATAAAAGAAACATGAGAACAATGGTGTGAAGAGAGCTGCATGGGAGTAGAGTGGAAAGGGAGAAGAACGTGATACAAGAGTTGTTAGGGAAAGGATGCGAGTCAAGGAGATAAGAGATGGCAATTGACATTAAGAGGAGAGTGATGAGAAAGAGGAACAAGTTAGAGAGAGTGGGTAAGAGAAGGATAAGAACACTGGTGTGATGAGGGCTGCATGAGAGTAGAGTGGAAAGGAAGAAGAACATGATACAAGGGTTGACAGGGAAAGGATGTGAGTCAAGGAGATAAGAGATGGCAATTGACATTACATTTAAATTCTTGGGGATTGTAGTTGTTAGGGAAGGAAGTATACGGAAGGAAATTCCACAGGCGGGAAGTGCGAGAGAAGAAGCTGGTTGAGTAGAAGTTGTAGTTACATTTGACTAGTTTCACTGTGAAAAGGTGGGACCTACTTGCTAGTCTAGTAGCTCAAGTAAATTAATGCAGAGGCGGCACCAGAAGCCGTGAAAGTGTTTGTAGAAGAGACAAAGAGAAGCCACATTACGTCGGTGAGAAAGTGACTGGGGTTGAGCAACCAAGTCGGGATCGATTACATTGCAGATTCTCTTTTGGATTTTGTCGTGGACCCCGAGATGAATAGCAGAGGCATCCAACCAGATGTGACAGCAGTATTCAATGCACAGGCAGAGTGTAGAGTTATGTATGTGTAAGATGGATTTAGACTAGGAAAACTTCCTGACCCTACACATGGAACCGACCTTCCTAGCAGTAGATTTAGCTATTGATTCAATGTAGTCATTTCAGCTGAGGTCGGCCGAGAGAGTTAGACCGAGGAGGCGCAATGTATTGCTTTCATGAAGACTAGCCTGATCCATGCTGATGGTGGGGTAGCAGAGATTGCCTATGGTGATAAAAGGAAAGCAGCTTTGTTTCAGAAGCATTAAAATTTATGAGCCATTTCTTACTGTAGCCCACCACTGATTGGAGTTCCTTTTGAAGATTAGCAGCAAGGTTTGCTTTGTCAGCCTCGGCAGATTTCATACCGAGGCAGGATTAAATGGTGGTGTCGTCAGCGTAGATGCCTACTTGGGATCTGATTACATCAGTTGATGAAGATCAGAAAAAGCGTAGGACCTAGAATAAAGCTTCGTATGATAGGATCAGGAAGTATGCTCGTTTAATACTACATCCACTAAGCGATTTGAAAGGAACGACAGGGTTAAACCAAACATGCGTCCAGTTATAAAATAGCCTTGTAGCTTGTACAGAAAGCATTCCAAATTCAGTGAAATGCCTTGAAGATATCTAGGGCAACAGCCCGAGTTTCGACTTCTTTTCACTTCCTGTTGTGCGTTTAAAAGCGTTGTAAAATCATTTAGTCTGTAACATCAGCTTCATAGCCAATTGATTTTGGGAGAAACATCTACTTTAAAAACAACTGGTTTTAGAGAGATACATCAGCTTCGTGGCCAATTGTTTTGTTTTTTTTTTTAGGAAGCGATGTTTTTGTTGCCAATTGTTTTTCAGAGAGCAGCATCTTCTACGCAACCAATTGTTTTACAGAAAGCAACATCCACTTCGTAACCAATCGTTTTTCAATGAAGCAACTTCTTCGTAGACAATTGTTTTTAAGGGAAAACATATTTTTGTAGCCAATTGCTTATTAGGGAGAAATATCACCGTAGACAAATGTTTTTCAGGGAAAACATGTTTTTTGTAGCCAATTGCTTATGAGGGAGAAATATCACCGTAGACAATAGTTTTTCATTGAGTAACATCTGCTTCGTCCCCAATTGCTTTTCAGGGAGCAATATCAGCTTAGTAGCCAATTAATTTTCGGGGAGCAACATTAGCTTCACAGCTTTGTAGCCGATTGTTTTTACGCGGCAGCATCAGATTCGTAGCCGAATATTTCTTAAGAAGTAACATCTTTGTAGCCAAGTGATTTTCAGGGATCAATATCAGATTTAGGGTTAGTTGATTTTTTTAAGGAGCACCATCTTCGTAGGTAATTGCTGTTTAGGGAGCAACATCTGCGTCGTAGCCAATATTTTTCAAGGAGCGACTTCTTCGTGGCCAATAGTTTTTCAGGAATAGCATCAGCTTCGTGGCCAGTTGTTTTTCAAAATCAACAGCTTCACAGGCAAATGTTTTTTTCAGGGACAATGTCTTTAAAAGCCATTTTTTAGGGTGATACATCTTCATGGACAATTGTTTTTAATAGAGTATCATCTTCTTCGTAGCCAAATAATTATCGCGGAGTAACATCAGACACGTAGCGAATAGTTTTTCTGGAAGCAAGATCTGCTTCGTAGCCAATTGTTTTTCAAGGAGCAACATTCTATTTTTATAATCGTTTCACCCCAAGCAAGGCATTACTGCCACTGGTGTGCACGGGGTTGCATAAAAGGTGAGTGATGAGAAAGATGAACCGGACACAGGGGGTGTCGTAGAATGGGTAAGAATAGGACAGAAACACTGGTGTGAAAAGAAGTGCGTGAGAGTAGAGTGGAAAGGGAGTAAAACAAAATACAAGGGTATCGGGAAGGGGATGGGAGTTAAGGAAATAATAGATGGCAATTGCTTTTAATTTTTGAAGATTGTAGCTATCAGAGAGGCAAGTATACGGAAGGGAGTTTCACAGGTGGGAAGCGTGAGAAAAAAGCTGCTAGAGTAAAAGTTGTAGTTACATTTGATCGTTTTCATTGTAAAAGGGTGGGACCTAGTTGCCAATCTAGTAGCTCGAGTAAATTCGTTCAGAGGAAGCACCAGGGAGCTAAGCTCGTCGAAGCAAAAAGTGGTGAAAATATTTGTAGAAGAGACAGAGAGAAGCCACATCTCGTCGGTTAGAAAGTAACTGGAGTCGAGCTGCCATGTTAGGCTCGTATACATTGCAGATTCTCTTTTTGGATTTTGTCGAGAACCCTGAGGTGAATAGCAGGGGCGCCCGATTAGATGTGACAGCAGTATTCAATGCACGGGCGGATGGTAGATTTTTCGATGGGTTCAGACGAGAAAAACTTCCTGTACACACCGACACAGTGGCCAACCTTCCTAGCAGTAGATTTAGCTATTGATTCAATGTAGTTGTTCCACTTGGGGTCAGCTGTGAGAGTTGGACCGAGGAGGCGCAGTGCATTGCTGCACTGATAATAGCTTCGAATACTTTGGCAAAAATCGGTAGGAGTCTGATAGAGTGATGATCAGAGGGGGTCTGAGTGTTCTCTAGGGTTCTTAAAAACTGAAACCACAGAAGACAACTTCCGGCAGGGAGAAAAGAAAGAAGCAAAAAGGCGGTAGTTGTATAATTTTTAGAGAACAGGGGGGAGAGTTCAGGGGCACATTTCTTCATCATGATGACTGGGATTCCTTCACCTCCGCTTGCCTTATGGAGAACAAGCTTTAAAATTATGATTTATTGATTAAAAGAGGGATTGCCAATTGTTTTTCATTGAGCAATATCTGCTTCGTAAACAATGGTTTTTAGGGCTTAACATATGCACCTGATGATTGCACAAGTCATAAAACTTCAAAGCGTGCAATCTACGTAGGAAAATATGTTTACTTATTATAAAATAGTTTTATCCTACATTGAGCACTGTTTTATTAACGCCTGAATAGTAATAATATACATATTTGTACCCTCATATGAACATTTATTAATCCACGCAACTATATATATATATATATATATATATATATAGTTGCGTGGATTAATAAATGTTCATATGAGGGTACAAATATGTATATGTATTTGTACCCTCATATGAACATTTATTAATCCACGCAACTATATATATATATATATAGTTGCGTGGATTAATAAATGTTCATAGTTTTTACTTAGTTATTAAAATTCGCCTGCAGACACCACTCATGGTAGAAACCAAGGTAGCGAAATAACTCGTTTAAAAATTATATATATATATATATATATATATATATATATATAATTTTGTTTGAGAGGTCGTACACATTTTGTTAACAAAATTACACATAAATATTCAGTCCGGTAGAGTTATATATATATATATATATATATAACTTTAATTAAAAGAAGTATATCTACTCAAATACGAGTATCGATTAGAAATAATGTTCTAACCAACAAATTATATCTATCTATCTATCTATCTATCTATCTATCTATCTATCTATCTATCTCAGCATGTAGTGCGGGTATAGAAGAATCCAAAGGAGTATCCTGTACATACAATAGTAGGATAACTCTATAAGAGAGGTCTATATGTATATGTATATATATATACATATAGAGCAAATATTCGTGTAAAATCCTTTGTAAATTAAAGACGGAAGCTGATGATGGTTCGCCTGAAATAGGCTTAAACTACCGATTAACCATGAAATAACGTGTCTGTCTTAATTTTTCTTATATATATATATATATATATATGTAAAAAATACTCAGTTTTAATCTGAGATTATGGACAGTATGGTTAAATAAAATAAAGACAAGAGGAAAACTGTATTTTAAATCGCCTACGCGTTTCGTCCGTGATGGACTTTTTCCCAATCTCACCATTGCTTGTGGAAACTATATTGAAACAAACTAAAATGCATGGTGGGAATTTCAAAGAAAACGGTTGATTTCCTTTTTTCATTCTAAAATCTCGTGCTTTTGCACTGCACGTGGGGGAGTTCTGGAACATACTAAACACACAGAATGGACAATTTTCGAAGAAAACTAATAAATTCCCTTCATCTTAACGTCGCGTGACTTTGCAATTACACATGAAGAAATTCTAAAAACTGAAATATTCCGTTAATTTTTTTTAAATGATTTGTGAGCGTCTTTGTGGTTACCAACACTAATTTTGTTTATAGATACGTAATTTAGAATAAAGCTCATTTCGTCTTTCTGCCTTGAAAAAGTCCATCACGGACGAAACGCGTAGGCGATTTAAAATACAGTTTTCCTCTTGTCTTTATTTTATTTAACCATATATATATATACATACACAAATGCACACAAAGACACACACACACGCACAGATAAAGTACCTTTTAAGCAATTTTTAGAAGTTTAAGATGGGAAATTAATGTATTCCGGCCTAGAGATTAGGTGTCTTAATAAAAACAAGCAAGTTTTCTTTACTATGACCTAAAAAAAAAAATATAAAAACTCAGACAAATTGGAAGAAAGTGTGTAAATAAAGGAGGCATTGAAAGACTTGTACCTATAGAATAGATTAATAAAAACACAAATATTAAAAGGGGATAAAATGTTTTGATAAAATGTTGGTCGGATTAAAAGATGGATTAAAAGAGGCTTGCACTTGTATCTGTTTGGCGTCATGTAGCAAGGGAAATTATTATGCTGATTTACACGCTATAAGTCATGCACAAAGCAACAATTAAAGAGACTTAATTGATAATCAATGTCAATGGCCTAAGTCGGGTCGAAGATTACGCGAAACACTATTCAGAATTTGGTAACAACGCATGTTTTCCTATCGTTGCACTGACAAATATGCACCAATGTACAAAGATTGAAAGGAATGTGTACACGTATGCAACGAAACTCGTAATAACCTCATATCCACACCTGTGTACCTCAGGTAAGTATACATAGAAGGCTTACGTTGTATGTACGCACCTACAAATAAGTACCTATATATTTATGCCTGTATCTTCTGTCAATCTGTTTGTCTGTCGGTCAGAAGGGAGTTTCTTCTTAAAGAATGTGTTAAATATTTGGCCCCTTCCTCTACCCGACATCCCAGTGGTAGAATTACTTTTTTTTGCCTTATCCCCCCCCCACGTTCTCTTAGTCGCTCCACAATTAAAACCACTCACTATATTTCGACCCTATCTCTCCTTACATTTTTACTATTCGTACTATTTTTCCATCTGACACATTCCCTTCCTTCTCCTCTATCTCTGGCAGTCTATCTGTCTGTCTGTCTGTCTTTCGTTTTCTCTCTCGACTCTAAAGGAAGTAGCTCCCTTACCATGAGATCTGTAAATGGAAAAAGAGACCCTCTTCTGGATGTTGGGTGAGGCAGGAGATTGCTTAATGATGTTTCTCGTGTGGGGTAGTATTTAGGTGTAAAGAACTTAGGTTAAGGAGGCTACTAGCAAATCAGGAACTCGGAGGGGGAGAGGGCGACGCAGATTGCCGTGTTGCTGGGCCGGTCGGTGAAATTGGTAAGTCAAGGGGCTTCTTTTCTTCTCCTTCAATGGAATGCTGTTGTCTTTTCAGCTGTTAAAGCATTTGCTATACTTAGAAGCGAGTGGAGAAGGCACCCATCTCCTCATATATTATTCACTTTTTACTTCGTTTTGCTTAAATGCTCCGACAGTGCAACCATGTTTATGCATCCATACAGGTAATATATATATTCAATGAAAAATATTCAAAAGTTCTACAATATAATTGTATGGAACACTTTTTAATACAAATGTGTACTGGTCTAACCCTATTAGGACCAAAAACTAAGTATTAAACAATCAATCAATCAATATATATATATATATATATATATATATATATATATATATATATATATATTTTCGTCATCCACATACAAGCCTGTTTCGCTGTATCACAGTTCATCAGTGTGGCTAGACATCCACTTGCTTCTGGCCGGGATCAATATATACTGGCATGTGTATACACTGCCTATATACAACACGTTAAAATATCCCCTCTCCGATTCCATGCCTCTATGGCTTAGTAGGTAGTGACTACGACTGACACCAAATAGGTCGAGTTCGATCCCGGCCAGAAGCAAGTGGATGTCTAGCAACACTAATATCTATATAGATAGTTGAAGCAGTTGTACATAGCAACTGTAGTCATATATGCACCAACAACACAAAGCACCGAGGAAGAAATAGAATCTTTTTACTCCACTCTAGAGAAGGCCAAGGCTCAATGTAAAAGCCAAGAAATCAGGATTATCATGGGAGATTTGAATGTCAAAATAGGCAAGGAGAGGGAAGATATGACAACTGGAAACTTTGGTTTAGGAATCCTCAACGAACGAGGAGAAAAATGGGTGCAATGGTGCATAGCAAATGACCAGTTAATAACTAACACCTGGTTTCAAGAACACCCATGACGTCTATGGACATGGAGAAGCCCAGGAGGTGACACGAAAAAGCAGATAGACTACATAACCATTAACATCAGATTCAGAAATGCAGTGGTTCAAAGCAAAGCCTATCCAGGTGCTGACTGTGGAAGCGACCACGTCCCAATCATCTGCAAATTAAAAGTGAAACTCTGGAGATTAAAGAGGCCTAATGCAGCACCAAAACTGATATACAACACACGCGTGGATGACCGCAAACTACAGAAAGAATACACTAACAGCGTGAAAACCACATACGAAGAACAAACTAGGAAAGGACACTCAAAATGGGACTCGCTAAAGGAAGCAATAGTGACATCAGCAAACAACATTACCCCAAAGGAAAATAGGCGCAGAAAGAAAAACGAGTGGATGACTGAAGAGATTCTGGAAATGATGCAAAGGAGGCAGAAAATAATATCAAGAAATGGAATAAAACTACACAAGGGAACTACACAAGGAAATGAGAAGAAAATGTAGACAGGCTAAAAAGGAATGGCTCAATGACAAATGTGCAGAAGTAGAGAGATTGAGTAGGAATAATAAAGCAGACATGCATAAAGAAATAAAAGAACTGACAGGACAAAAACCTGCTCTTCAACAGGAAGTCTAAAATCTAAGGATGGAACAATCATTTTGGAGAAAGAGGAAATACTTCAACGATGGGAAGAATATATAAAAGATCTTTTCCACGACAAGAGAGAACAACCAATAATACGTAAAGATGAGGACGGACCGCAAATATTCAAGTCTGAAGTGGAATCTGCAGTAGCCAAACTGAATAGAAACAAAGCAGCGGGACCAGACAGCATAGTCATAGAGCTGCTGACAGCCCTGGAAGAATTTGGTATAGAAAAAAATCACTGAAATAATAAATGAAATATATAATAGTGGGGTTATACCAGATGATCTCAGCAAGTCTATCTTCATAGCACTACCTAAGAAGCCAGGAGCAAAAGAGTGCGAACTCGACAAAACCATCAGTTTGATGAGCCATATAAAGACATTTTCGTTAAAGACACGGGAACAAGGAATGCCATATTCATGATTAGGATGCTCTCCGAAAGGGCAATACAAATGAAGAAGGACTTATACCTGTGCTTCATTGATTATGCGAAGACGTTTGACAAAATACGCCACAAAGAACTGATGAAGATGCTCAGCAGCCTGGACATATTTGGGAAAGACTTGAGAGTAATAAAGAATCTTTACTGGCAGCAAACCGCTTGCATACGGACAGGTAATGAATTGAGTAGATATACAAAGATAGAAAGAGATGTACAGCGAGAATATTTTGAGGACCCTAGAAGTTATGCCTGGATTCGTAATCGGAGGCCACAATTTAAACAACCTAAGGTACGCAGATGATACAGTGCTGATAGCAGACACAGAAAGGAAACTACAAGAAGACCTCCTACAGAAGGTAGCAGAAGAAAGTAACAAGAAAGGACTAGAAATAAACTGCAAGAAAACCAAATGCATGGTCATCAGTAAAAAGGGCAGCCCAAAATGCCAAATACAGGCCGGGGATACCAGAATCAAGCAGGTACAAAAATTAAAATACCTGGGAAGCGTTATAACAGAAGACGGAAAGTGCGACACAGAGATCCGAAGGCGAATTGGCATGGCGAAGGAAGCATTCCAGAATTTGAGTAAAGTATTAAGAAACAGAACAATTTCGCTAGAAACAAGAAAGAGAGTACTGGATTGCTACGTGATGTCCGTCCTTCAATATGGCAGTGAATGCTGGACAATACCATCAAAGATGAAGAAAAAACTTGAAGCAACTGAAATGTGGTTCTACAGAAGGATGCTGCGAATATCATGGATTGAGCGTGTAAGCAATGATATGGTCTTGGAAATGATGGAAACAAAAAGGAAATTAATACTGAGCACTAGGAGGAGACAGCTGAAGTTCCTGGGACACGCAATGAGGAAGGAGAGCTTGGAGAATCTGATACTAACAGGCCAGATAGAGGGAAAAAGAGACAGGGGAAAGCAACGGATAAGATATTTGAATGACCTAATCAAGTGGATGACAGAACGAGGATTGCATGGTGTAACAGGAGAAGGCGTGCTCAGGAGCCACCAGGGTTAGGTAAACGTGGAAGGCCATGATCGCCTACGTCCCGAAGGGACAAGGCACATAGAAGAAGAAGTTGAAGCAGAATTTTGATGACATCTCTGCTTAAGAGCTTGACGTATTTGATCACGGAGCTTTAGTCTACTGTGTTAAAAGCCCTTTAAGTTAAAAGGGTATGCTTTACGCCATTTCTTTTGGTTTGATGCTCGGACTCCCTAGATTTTCACGTCAAAGTTGCCTTTCAATTTGCCTTTGTAGCGTAAGTGTGGACATTCATTTGAACATTTAGAGTTTAGTAACTATCCATACAGTGCGTCTATATATATATATATATATATATATATATATATATACTAGCAGTATAAACCGGATCAATGATTATGAAGTAATAAGCTGATCCCCCAGTAATTACTACCTAATAAAATACATCTCTTCCCCCTGTAGCTATGAGTCAAATAACAGGGCAGATTGGGTTCTATAGCCTTGACTGGCAACCAGTCTACCGCAGAACGCAATGGCAACCTACTGCGGGATAATCTACTACCCTGTCAAGTGTATATCCCGTATGACATTTAACTGACTGACTGATTTGAGAAAACAGAAAGAAATTAGGCTCTTCGCCAGTATTTGAACCTGCATTCTTCTTTGGAAAAGAAACCACGTTTATGAGGGGTGGTTAAAACTTATCTTCCTGGCTTCAAGTTTTGCAGATGTCACGCGCTCATGAGAAGATTAGATAACTGAACCATCCGACCTCCTGATGATGATTTTCTTATCGTGGCACAAAGATGAAAGTATGGAGAACTTAGTGAGGATCTAACTCAGTTTTTCTTCTTTATGTGCCCCGTCTTCTGAAAACACACGCAGTGATGGATCTCAGGAGTAAATAGCTGTTTTATCAGCTCCCAACTTGGGAGCTAATGATATCGGGAAGGAATGTCGTAGGTTCAAGGATACAAACCTGAAGAACACCTGCATTAATGTGAAACTTTTATTTCGCTATTTAATAGGAAAAATTGAATCAGTTCGAAAATTCTTCCAGGAATATAACCTTTCAACTTGTGAAGGGGACCAACATGCCAAACCCTGTCAAATGCCTTCAAGATATCCAAAGCAACAGCCTGAGTTTCGCCATTCTTAGCTTAACACGTCCGATAAAATTTTTTAGGCAATAATTATTAACACATGTGAAGCTGACCAAGAAAACCACATGTTTTTTTTTAAATAATTAAATATTTTTTATATTTTTCTCTTTATTTCGTTTTCCTTACGAGATTTCTACTGTTGTTTGAGGGTCATATTTTGTACATAACACAGAATTGTATCACGCATTTATGTGGGTCGTGTGAGACTTTGGGTTGTGAAATGGACTCAGGTACTGAACGACACACTGATGGGTCCTGGGTAATAAATACTACCTATGATATCCTTTGCTCATATATGAAACAATGTTAAAACAAGTTGCTTGTACCAAAATGAATTAAGATATGGAGTTGGTACTCTGGGATAACGAAGGAAATGAAGTTTGTGGGTCAAAATGTTAAAGGCTGGAATTACAGAAGAGAATTTCCAACAAGCAGTAAAAAGCAAGAAAGAGTAAAAGTCAATTCAGAAGTACATTTTTTATTGTATTATTGTAGGGTTAGGGTTACCATCGTCCGTCTAACAGATTTTGGGAATCGGCTTAAACCTGTAGCAGAGTGAGAAAATATCGTATGTGAATGAAAATATATAAAACCCTCTTTGTGCCCCGAGAGAAAATGGTGGCGCGAAAGAAAGCGTTCTCGAATAAGTTGGCTACACAATGTTTTGCTTCAGGTTAGAAATTATAATGCTTTTTGTACAAGCCTCTCAAGCAATTTTCTAGTAAGTTTTTCTAAGAGCGCACTAAAATAGTAACCTTGTGTCTTAATTCAAAATTGACTTTTCCAGTGATGTATGTATATCAACATAATTAGAATCGTTTGATCGAATATTCATATCTAATAGAAAATTATGCAGCAACAAGATAGCCTTCTTGGCCTACTTATTATACACCTTTAGTATCGTGTAATGACTAAGAGTTGGTAGAAACGTGAATTACTCATTGTTTCCACTTAAATTCGTCAATAAATTTTAATCTTATCGATAAGTTCTTGGTGAAAGTTAATAAAATAAGTGAGAACTCTAGACAAAAATCAGAAATGAAACGCAAAATTTTGTCAAATGAAGACTGACGCAAAGCACTCGTGCCTAGCAGCATAATTTTTTGACTGAAGTTTTAAGGGCTTTCATTTTCTCAAAATTTACAGCATATGTTAAGTGAGTGAAACAATTATCGATGGAAAAACAGACATATGTATATATCAGTGAGTTAAATGCCATACGTGATACACGCATTGGGCAATCATGTCTCGAATGAGACATAACTGACTGGGTAGAAGATTATCCCACAGTAGGTTGCCATTACTTTCTGCGGCAGACTGGTTGCCAGCAACGGCTATAGAACCCAATCTGTCCTGTTATTTAACCCATAACTGGAGGGAAGAGACGGATTAATGCCTTTCCCAGGAGTATTTGCGCGTAAGTGAATGCAATGAATTCAACTGGAAGTCGAACTCGCCGCCCCCCAATTTTTTCGTTCCGATCAGATATCCACAACGCACATCAGATATACTGTATCTGAAAATAATTGGATACCCGTGTTTGAGTAGATGTTCTCTTCATTTTTCGTAATCAGAATAAATTAATTTATTGCCATCTGCTCGCCTGAATATTCGAGAAAGTTTCTTAGAAAAAGTATTACTTTCCGCCATTTTCTAATGAGATTTCTCGAATATTCATACGGGCAATAAATAAATCGAACAGTGCATTTATATATTTATTCAGTGGCCTGATTATTTACGATAAATTTTGTTACGAAAACGTGTGTTTGATTAAAAACATATGAGTATCGATTAAAAATAATGTTCAAACAAATAAATTAAATATGTCGGTTATTAAGACCATTTCGTTAATCTTCGGGATTTTCCGTAACATATATATATATATATATATATATATATATATATATATATTGGGATCATATACATATTAAATATGGATGAAAATCCAACAGAATCTAATTAATTATCTAATGAAGCTTTAATAAAAGATGTTATATAACTAGACCTTTTTTCATTTATTATTTAACTTAATATATATATATACGCCAACCACATACAACCCTGTTTCGCTGTATCACAACACATCAGTGTAGCTAGACATCCACTTGCTTCCGGACGTTATCGAAACTCGACCGTTTTGGTGTCAGTCGGAATTCATTGCTGAAGAGTAATGCATATATCGCCAAAGATTCGCTACTACAAAATTATACATTTTCTTTTCACATTGAAAAATCCATTTCTCATCAGGTAGTTAGAAATGATATTAGCCCCGATGAGATATTTTTACTTACAAGTCTGTGTAAAAGTTTCAGTGCATCAATAAAAAGACAATATGAAAAAAGACAGAAAGAAAATCTATGTTAGTTAATGTTTTTCAGTTTTTTAATATTTTTGGTATAAATTATTGCCTTTTTTTTTTTTTCCAAAATCAAATAACTGTTGGGTGTTGACGTCAATGTCCACTTATATATATATATATATATATATATATATATATATATATATATATATATATAAGTGGACATTGACGTCAACATATATATATTGACGTCAATATATATATATATATATATATATCGAAAATCTAAGTGAGCCAATAACCTACCACAGTTTCGCTTAACAGCTCGTCAGGGAAACTGCTCCCAGACGAGCTGTTAAGCGAAACCGTGGTAGGTTATTGGCTCACTTAGATTTTCGATTTTGTTTGCTCTACTTTCGCTTTGGGTGCTTTGTGTGCTCTGCTTTCGTATTGAGCTCTTTATTGTTAAGGTTTTCGTCTTGTGGGGGTTTTTTTTCTTTATCTGTAAATTCAGATAAAACTTAGTGGAGAAATAGCCATTTTCAACATGTCATTTTAAGGTATGCATTCTTCGACCCCTTATAAACAGAGAATGATGAAAAATTCTAAGCCCAGAGGTTAGCTCTAGTAAAGGAAGGGGTTGGGATGTATTAATACATGCCTTAAAATGACATGTTGAAAATTACTATTTCCCCACTAAGTTTTATCTGAATTTACAAATAAATAAATAAATATCCGCTCTGTAAATTGAATTGGTTTGCATTGAGCTCTCTATTGGATCAGCTATAATAATTTAACGATATTATTAGAATCCTCATGGATTATTTACCAACCTCATCCCGGATTTTACCAATCCTTCGCGGAATTTTACCACCACTCTATATATATATTTATGGACTCTCCCGTCGATTTCGATGTATAAGTGTCTAACTCAGTTAGACTGCCACACAGAGAATTATTTAAAGTGGTGAAGGCTTGTGTAGCACCATCCGCACTTTTTGGAACTGCTGATTACAAACAATCGGTGCAGAATTCCGTCACGGATCGCACGAACAGCAGACCTCAGTTATTTAACCCATAACTGGAGGAAAGGGACGGATTAATACCTTTCCCAAGGGTACCAGTGCGTAAGTGAATGCAGAGTGTTCGACTGGGATTGGAACTCGGCTCACCGATTTCCCTTTCCAAGCCGATATCCACCGCACCACAACTCACATCTCTCTCTCTCTCTCTATATATATATATATATATATAGAGAGAGAGAGAGAGAGAGGTGATAGAAAGATAAGCTGTTATAGTTTAATATGTGTGAAAATAAAGAAATTTACATTTATATTTAGAAAGATGCCTAAATACATTTCACTCCTAGAAGCATACATGCCACCGATATAAACATTATATTACAGATGTTTATATTTAGTTAGACGTATAATGAGTTCTATTTATATAAGTGCAGACATATGACAAGCAGAAAAGTTGTTATCTCTAAGAGATTTATAGAATAAACTCATGCATGTATAAAAATGACTTGCATATATATATATATATATATATATATATATATATATATATATATATATATATCAGTTGCGGTGTTGGTATAGAAGCATCCAAAGAAGTATCCTGTACATATTATGGTAGGATAACTCTCTAAGGGAGCTCTAAATATATATATGTATATAAATGGATATAGAGCAAATATAAGAAAAATTAAGGTAGACACGTTATTTCATGGTAAATCGGAAGTTTGGGCCTGTTTCAGATGAACCATCATCAGCTTCCGTCTTTATTGTACAAAGGATTTTACACGAATTCGTGTAAAATCCTATATATATATATATATATATATATATATATTTATACGTATTTTCTAAAGAATTAATGGATTTTATTTATTAATTCGGGATAATCTTTTCATGACTTCAAACGTTAGTTTTAATGGATACCCATATTTGAGTAGACGCTCTGTTTATTTTAAACAGTATTTAATTTCTTCTAGCGGCCTGAATATTCGAGAAATTAAAAAAAATTAAATTCGCCCTCCGGTAGGATTCTAACCTGCGTACCTCATTTGCAGGAGAAACCGTCTTTTGATCCGACGTGATTTTGACCTCTCGATTACAAAGAACTTCGCAAGGTTCCAATTGCTTTTTAAGCATATTCTACTACAAAGGGCCACGAACACTTTGCATTTGCTTCCGGCATTGTGAAAAAAAACTGATCACACCAGATTTTGCTCTCTCTCTCATCATAGCTGCGATACAAACCACGAGATTGAGCAGGCATCTGTAACAGGAGGTACTCACAAATCGAGTGGGAGTCAGCCATTGAGTTTCGATCCTGGTCAAAAGCAAATAGATGTCTAGTCACGGTAGAAATAGATATATAATACTGTTAGATTATAAATAGAATATCTACTTAAATACGAGTATTGATTAAAAATAATGTTCAAACAAATAATTTCAAATTGTCTGTTGGGAGGTGACGCTGGTATATAAAAATATATATCTCATTTTCGCTTATATATATATATATATATATATATATATATAAGGCAAGATGTTTGTGTGTGTGTGTGTGTGTGTGTGTCTGTATGTTCTTTATACAAATCCACAATTTTTATTCGATTCTCACCAAACTTCACACAAATATTTTTTAGACTTCCGGTCAGGTTATGGGTCACTTATTTTTTTCCAATTTTCCCCCGGATTGGAAATCAATACCCCGATATCCGATCAGGTCTGATCAAGATAAGGATTTCATCCCTTTTATCGTGGTTCTTGCTGCAGAATTTGCTCTAACTTGGTAAAATTATAGTTTTTAGTCTGAAACATTAGTAGATCTTCTCAGACGACTCATTTTCCCCGATATCGGAAACCAATACCTCTGATATTCTATCGAATCTGATCAAAAACCGATATTCAGCCATCAATATGGCTCATTTTCACCAATTTTACTCCCGTTGGGTACGATAAATTTTCATGGACTTACATAGGTTAGTTTATCCTTAGATGACTTATTTGACCCCGATTTTAGAACTCGATACATTTTTCCCGATATCGGAAATCGATACTCCGATATTCTATCGGGTCTGATCAAAATCAGGTTTTCAGCCCTTTTATTTTGTTTTTGGCTTCATGTTTTGCTCTAAATAGGTATAACTGTAGTTCTTAGTCTCAGGCATGATATCATTTACTCAGAGGGCTTATTTAGCCTTCAAAATTCAGTTTGTGAGAAAAAACTTATTTGACATCGATACCGGAAATCAAAATTTGACATTCATTTTTCTTTCAGTCTACGGTTTCACTTTGACTGGAAACAACTATTGCTTTTTAGTCTTTCGTGCCAACGTCCAAAGTGTCTGATCCCCAAGACCATGGATTTGTTTTAAAACTTTCATTGCAGCCATGCAATGCTGGGCTATACTGCTAGTATATATATAGATGCTGTATGGATAGCTACTAAACTCTAAGCGTTTAGATGGATGTCTACGCTTACGCTACAAAGGCAAATTGAAAGGCAACTTTGACCTGAAAATCTAGGAAGCCCAAGCATCAAACCAAAAGAAATGGCGTAAGACATGCCCCATTAACTTAAAGGGGTTTTAACACAGTAGACTGGAGCACCGTGATCATATATATGTATAATCCGCAGACAGATCTATTTCGCTGTATCACAGCTCATCAGTACGGTTAGACAGCCGATTGCTTTTTACCCAGGATTGAAACCCGACCGAATTGGCATCAGCCGGAGATTTTACCTCTGAGCTACGGGCGCTCGGTAGAAGGGGGCAGACTTTTAATATAATGGAAATTTTAACGTGTTGTATATAAGCAGTGTATACACACGCCAGTATATTTATAATTCATTTGATGCACATGTTATAGTGCAGTATTAAGAAAAGAACTATTCAATTTTCTTTTAGAATTATTCACTTGGCAATAAATACTAAAAATAGTATAAAATACATCATTTTTTAAAACACTGAGGTGGCCTAATAATTATGACCGATAATGTATATATAAATAATATTAAGAAATAATGAAAAAACAATCCAGAGAGAATTCGTAGCATTTACTTTCTAAACCTGCTCGATACGTAGTACAGTATTATTTATGGTAATATTTTTATTAGTAGTATTTCTAATACAAATATCTTTCACCGCTACACAAGAGCTGTCGTGTTTCGGTACTATTAGTAGTACCTCACATTTACGGTGCCAGACTTTGGAAATTATATATATAAATTTAGAAACCAAATATTACCTTATCCAGACAATTAAATGGGAGTAGATGAAGTTCTAGTGGGTTAGACTCAACAAATTAATAGAAATTTAAGACAACGATGGACAGGGAAATGAGGTTAGACGGTAGAAGTGTGTATATATGATGGAGGGTAGAGGTATATACCATTAAATGATTCATCGAGCCTTTTATTCGAGCTCAGCAGAATGCAGAAATAAGTCGAAAGAGATCGAATAAAAAGCTCGATGAATCGCTCAATGATTATTCAAATCCTCTGACTACTTCTGTTCATATATATATATATATATATATATATATATGTGTGTGTGTGTGTGTGTGTGTGTGTGTGTTGAATGTGTGTGTTTATACAAACACACACATTCACACATTTTATCATCTAATATTTCCTCACACACATATTTAAAAAATCGTCCATCGTTTTAATACACTTAAGACGTGTATTATCACGCACAAACGCATATAAATAGATGAGTGTTCCTATACATACATACACTTACATTTAAAATAATCGTCTACTGCATCATTATACGTGGCACATATCTGACCAACAAGAATCAAACCACAACAACATTATTACCTCTTCTTTTTTTTATTTAAATTCATCTCTCGTCTTTAACCAGATCTCAAAATAAACTTTAACAAAAGTAAAACATGTTAGATTAAAGCACATTTTCTTTTGTTCTTTATTTTTACGTGCGTCTAGTTTCAAATGGTAACTCATCTATAAGGAACTACGATAAGCAAACTTAAAATTCGGTAGATGTCATTTCACAGGAATGCAAACAACTTTGTTTTTCATAGCATCGAACGTGTCGGATTTCCTGTCAATAAAAAGTGTACTTGTGTGATATTTTACTGCACTACTTCATTCAAAAGAAAGCTGTAGCTGAAGCAGAAAGAATTATTGTTGAGACTTTTAGCGAGCAGGATCTGTCGAAAACAACATACAGACTTTGGTTTAGGTGCTTCAAAAATAAAGATCGAAAAAGTTTGAAGACGAAGAATTGAAAGCATTACTTCATGAAGAGTCATGTCAGGCACAAGCTGAACTTGCAGAATCATTAGAAGTTGATCACACAACAGTTTCGATTGGAGTAGATAGTTCCTACTATCGCCCGGTCTCACACTCCACCCCCTTTTTTTGAACAAGAGTAGAGGTGATCGCCTTGTTTCTTGTTCAGGAAGGGGTTTCCGGTTCATCTCCCTTCTTCGGTCTTAGTGTCAGTACAGCTGGATGCTCTTTGCAGTTACTGAGTATGGTAGCAACGTCTTTTCATTTTGAAGGTACCGGGTTGGCAGTTCCCTGGTTGCTGCTTCCGACTGGTAATTAGGAGCCCGAACTCTTGAGTAGCGTCTTGAGAGGCTGCTCTGATCAACAGTTGAATAATACCGGGGTTCTTGTAGTGCCATATCGCGCATGGACGGGCGTTCCTGCATGAACGTTCGGTGGGCAGCCCCGAGGCCACATTATGTTGTAGGCCGCGCCAGTTTCCATCCTTCACATACTGCAAACAAGTGACCGACTGATTCTAATCTAGACCTCTCCCTAACTAAATCACTATGAACAAAAGCAAGCATAATAGCAAAACTAAACCAGCTAATCAGAAAACGCCCAAACCCGTCTGCGTCTCTTTCACTAACATACATGGTATCCGCACTAACTTTCACAGTGTAGAATCATTCCTTCACACTAACTCACCTGATATCTTAGCCCTATGTGAATCTAACCTTGACCCTTCTATCCCCTCTTCCGAGTTTTACGTTCCTGGTTACCTTCCCCTCTTTAGGAAGGACTCCAATGTTCATATGCATGGGCTTGGTGTCTATGTCAGCGAACACCTCCCCCTATCTAGGGTGACATCTCTTGAATCCCTGGATCATTCTTTCATGTGCTTCCGTCTCTCACTCCTAACCTCGATTAGCTATTTCTTTTTTCTCTACGCTCCCCTTTCTCCACTGACTGTTCGTTACTTGACAGCATCTCTGACAATGTCGACAAAAACATTTCTTCCCATCCCTCTGCCCATATATTTGTGTTTGGGGAATTTAACACCCACCACACCAAGTGGCTGGAGAACTCTGTCACCGACCTTGCTGTTGTCCACACCATGAATTTTTCAATCACCCAATCCCTTACGCAAGTGGTGGACTTCTCCACGCGTTTCTCCGACAACCCTAACGGAAAGGACTCACTACTAGACCTCTGCTTCACTTCCATCCCAGACTCTACCAGACAGCCCTGCCCTCTCGGAAACTCTGACCACACCGTCGTTTCCGTCAACATTTCATTCCACTCCCACCCGACCCAAGAAACCCAGACCAGTAGAATATCCTACTGCTACCAAAGAGCAGACTGGGATTCGTTCCGAGACTTCCTCTGTGACGTCCCATGGAACAACGTTTTTAGTCTTCCCGTTAAAGACTGCGCATCCGAGGTCTCCTCCTGGGTTCAGGCTAGCATCGATGCTTTCATCCCTGCCAGGAAATGTTAGCTTAAATCTCATTCGTCTCCATGGTTCTCGCCCGCTTGCTCGGCCGCCATTGCCCACCGGAATCATTTCTTCCAGCACTATCGTAGCTACCCGTCGGACCAAAACAGGGGCCTTTTCACCTCAGCTCGTAATAAGTGTAAAAAGATACTTAACGAAGCTAAGATGTTGTTTGCTGCCAGAATGAAGCAACGCATAGCATCCTGTAAGTTCGGCGCCAAAGACTACTGGCGACTCTGTAAAAGAGTGCTTAACAAGAGCAAATCCTCAGTACCCTCACTAATCAATGAATTTGAGGTCCTCACCTCCTCGGCGGACAAGGCTGAATGCTTTGCTCGCAGATTCTCGACCAATTCGATACTGGACTCGTCTGGAGTTTCTAACCCGACTTACCACCTAGAACTCAGGCTCAACTGAATGACGTACACATTACACCCTCGATGGTCTCTAACATAATCTCAAAACTTGACCCTCACAAGGCGAGCGGAGGGGACGGAATCCCAATCATAGTCTTAAAGAAATGTGCTCCTGAACTCTCCTCTGTCCTTTCTAAACTCTACAACTTCTGCCTATTTGCTTCCTGCTTTCCTGCCTGATGGAAATCTTCCTCTGTAGTTCCTATATTTAAAAACACTGGAGAACCCTCGGACCCCGCAAATTACCGCCCTATCAGCCTTCTTCCGATCTTTGGCAAGGTGTTCGAAGCCATTATCAACGCCGAGGTGGTTCAGCATCTCACAGCACACAGGCTCCTCTCGGACAAGCAGTACGGTTTCCGCTTCACCAGGTCTACTGCTGACATGCTAACAACCATCACCGAGTATATATACCAGGCACTCGACAAGAATGGCGAAGCCCGAACCGTTGTCTTGGATATCTCTAAAGCGTTCGACAGAGTTTGGCATGCTGGCCTTCTATGCAAACTGCAGAGCTATGGTATAGCTAGACAATTATTTGAACTAATCCAGTCATTCCTTTCTAACCGCACATTGAAAGTGGTATTAAACGGACATGCCTCCCAGAAGTACCATACGAACGCGGGTGTCCCTCAAGGCTCTATCCTAGGTCCTACGCTCTTTCTGATCTACATTAATGATCTCCCTGATACCATAAGATCCCAAGTAGGTATGTACGCCGATGACACCACAATTTACTCTCGCCTCGATCAAAAATCTGGTGTGGGCGATGAAGCTAACCTTGCAGCCGAGCTTGGAAATGACCTCCAATCCGTAGTAGCTCGTAAATTTTAATGCTTCTAAAACGAAGCTATTATCAATCATCATAGACAATCGCACCTACCTCCTATTAGCATGGACCAGGCTTGCCTCCCAAAGAGTAAAACACTACGCCTCCTTGGTCTCACACTTTCAGCGGACCTCAAGTGGAATGACTATATCGAATCCATTGCTAAATCCGCTGCTATGAAAGTCGGTTCTCTGTGCAGGGCTCGGAAGTTTTTTTCCGTCTGAATCTATCCAGCACATATATAAATCTACCATCCGCCCGTGCACTGAATACTGCTGCCACATCTGGTCGGGTGTCCTTGCTATTCTCCTAGGGGTTCTTGACAAAATACAACGGAGAGTCTGTAATGTGATCGATACCGAATGGTAGACCGGCTGCAGTCTCTCTCTCACCGGCGCGACGTGGCTTCCCTGTGTCTCTTCTATAAATATTTTCACGGCTTCTGCTCCGATGAACTTAGATCACTGGTGCCCCCTAGGTACGAATTTGCAAAAGATACTAGATTAGCAACTAGATCCCACACTTTTACAGTGAAACCGAAAACATGTAACTGCAATTTCTACTCCAACAGTTTCTTTTCTCGCACTTCCCGACTTTGGAATTCCCTTCCACATGATTGCTTCGCCGACGGCTACAATCTCCAGGAGTTTAAATGTAGGGTCAATAGACACCTCCTAACACACTAACTCGCTCCCATTTTTTCAAACACTCTTCCCATCTACCCAACTCTCAGCCTCGGTATCCTTACCCATCTATCACCCTTCTTCTGACATTTCCTATATCTAACCACTCTTTCTCTTTACCTTCCCCTATATAACCCCTTGCGCAATAGTGGTAGTGGAATTCCTTGCTTGGGGTGAAATGATTAAAAAAAACATTTGACAGCATTAGGAATGATTCAAAAGCAAGGACATTAGGTGCCGTACAAGTTGAAGCCTTGAAGCCGAGAGACGCTGAGAGGGGTGTCTTGTTACGTGTCAACAGCTGTTTTAACGATAGAAAAACAAATATTTTTGCATCGCGTGTCATAACCGGCGATAAAAAGTAGATGCACCACGATAACCCTTAGCGTAAAGGATCATGGGTAAGTCCAGCCAGGTAAAATAATTTAAAATAATTTTGCAACATGACAACGCTAGGCAACATGATACAAAACTGATGAAAATCTACTTAGAATCGCTTAAATAGGTAGTCCTACCGAACTGGCCGTATTCATCAGACATTGCCCCGTTCGATTATCACGTATTTCGAGCGATGAAAGCACTTTAATTCTTATGAAGATGCCAAAAAAATGGGTCAACTCGTGGTTAGCCTCAAAAGACGTGTCGTTTTTCCGACGTGGAATTCAAATGCTGCGAGAAAGAGAGAAAAAGTAGTGGCTAGCGATGGACAATACTTTTAATGACATGACATGTTTCTTACTAAGTTTTGTAAATAAAACATTCAGTCAGTTGAGTGCCATACGTGATACGTGAAAGAGACATGACTGACTGGACAGAAGATTATCCCGCAGCAGGTTGCCATTGCTTTCTGCGGTAGACTGGTTGCCAACCAAGGCTATAGAACCCAATTTGTTTTATTATTTAACCCATAACTGGATCGAAGAGACGGATTAATACCTTTCCCAAGGGTATTGGTGCATAAGTGAATGCAAAGAATTCAACTGGAATTCAAACTCGGTTCCCCGATTTGTCGTTCTGAGTCGATATCCACGGCACCACATCCAAATAAAGCGTTACTTTTCATAAAAAAGATGATAACTTATTCAAGGCCGTAATATACTTTAATGTATCTTGCTGAAATTGGTACCATCGAATACAGTTCATAAGCAACACCTGTACGTTATAAAAGTTGTAAATTTAAGATGTTTGCTCCATGCTTTCGTCCTTATACTACATCTAAGATACACTTAGTAAATCAGTAAAATAGTGAAGACTTAGCAATAATTGATTTACATGAAAAAAAAAAAAACTAGACGAGGGAATCGAAAACAATCCAACTCCATTGATTGTATAAAAGGTTCAGTTCAAAATCTCCAGAAGATTAGCCGGGTCTAGACACAAACCTCAAGAAAAATACAGATCTCGATGCTTGAAACGTTGTGCTAATAACAACAAAACTGGGGACATTAGTTCGAATATAACTGATGAAGATAATAATAATAAATCTTTATATCAAAAATTTAGACAGAAATTTTTAGATATTTAATGAAAAGAAAGTCCAGCGGCTTTTTTGCAAAATTTATTGGGATGTATTTGCTACAACCAATATTTAGCCACCGACAACATTATGCCTTTTTTCATTTCTGTTTTTTTTTTTTCTTATTTTATTTTAAAAGACATATTGCATTTTGGAAAATTGCTTATATTGGAATTCACAATCCTTTTGGCGCATTTTATATTTCGTACATTGCTCCATAGAAACTTGTTCATTCACTGTCTGTCTGTCGGACTGCCTTCATGACTCTGTTTCTTTCTTTCTTTTTATCTAATTTAGTTTCTTTTTATTTCCTTTTCGCTCTGTCTGTCTGTCTGTCTGTCTGTCTGTCTGTCTGTCTCTCTCTCTCTCTCTCTCTCTCTCTCTCTCTCTCTCTCTCTCTCTCTTTCTATCTCTCCTTCAACCTACTGATTAAGAAAAAATGAAACAGGGACATGTTTTTCCTCAAAAGCTGATTCTGACATCACCTTTTTTTTATTCGTTTGTTAAACATAGGCTTCTGTATCATTTTCCCGCCTCCAATCTCTTTCTGCCTTATTATCGATGCAGGGATATACGCGCGTGCGCACAAGCATGACGTAAAGGCAAGCGTTCATATCTGTTTGAAGTCCCGCCTGTATAGATAATGAAAACGCTTACAATTCAACGGACATAGAGAATGAAAAGAAGGTTCAAATATTGTTTGCAAAGTCATTGCGCCATTTCAATGCAAATATTTTTATTTCGTTCAGAAATGCAATTTAACCGTCAGACTTTGAAATATAAAATCAGATTGCCTTGGATATAAGCTGTCGGTGTTCAAAAGTTCTACGATATAATTGTACTGAACACTTTTTAATACAACTATGTACTGGTCGTGTGTTGATTGGTAAAACACGGCTGATCATAAGACGGCATTATTCTGGTGTTTGAGAGTATACAGGTTCGATTCCTGCAGGAAGATAGATATTTTCCAAACGATTTCTCAAATGATTAAGGATAGCGGAAATTATAATGTACTGTTTATATATATATATATATATATATATATATATATATATATATATACATGCGGTGTATATATAGAAGAATCCAGAGGAGTATCCTGTACATTAAGTGTTAGGATAACTCCTAAGGAGAGCTCTAAATATATATGTATATAAATACATATAGAGCAAGTATATGCAAAAATTAAGACAAACACTTATTCCATGAATAAGCGGAAGCATAACCCTATTTCAGGCGAACCATCATCAGCTTCCGTCTTTATTTTACAGAAGATCTTCTGTACAATAAAGACGGAAGCTGATGATGGTTCGCCTGAAATAGGGTTATACTTCCGCTTAACCGTGGAATCACATGCCTGTCTTCATTTATATATATATATATATAATAAACAGACTTTCCACTCAAATACGAATATCCATTAAAAATAATAATTTTTAAAAAAAATCATTTCACCCCAAGCAAGGCGATAACGCCACTGATGCGCAGGGGGCTACGTAAAGGTAAAAAGAATGGAAAAGAGAAAACCGGAAACCGCACCCTAAACAGGAAACAAGGGATGAGCCTCTTCACCTGTTCAATAGATGTGGGTGAAGTGTGAACCGGGCGACAGTTTAGTCTATCTACTCCAATTGAAAAATAAAATTAAAAAAAGAGGAGTGAAAAGATTGGAAAAGAGAAAACCGGAAATCGCATCCTAAACAGGAAACAAGGGATGGGCCTCTTCACCTGTTCAATAGATCTGGGTGGAGTGTGAACCGGGCGATAGATAGATCTATCTACTCCAATTGGAAAAAAAAAGTGAGAAGATTGGTAAAGAGAAAGCCGGAAACCACATCCTAAACAGGGAACAAGGGATGAATCTCTTAACCTCTTCAATAGACGTGGGTGGAGTGTGAACCGGGCGATAGATCTATCTACTCCAATTGACAAAAAAAAAAGTGAGAAGATTGGTAAAGAGAAAACCGGAAACCACATCCTAAACAGGGAACAAGGGATGAATCTCTTAACGTCTTCAATAGACGTGGGTGGAGTGTGAACCGGGCGATAGATAGATCTATCTACTCAAATTGAAAAAAAAAAAGTGAGAAGATTGGTAAAGAGAAAGCCGGAAACCACATCCTAAACAGGGAACAAGGGATGAGCCTCTTAACCTGTTCAACCCTGAGGATCTCAACTAGCAGGAAAATGAAATGCTGAAAACAAATCCAAAAATTGAAAGTTAACTGTGGATTAACTAACATAAAACTGATTTGTTGCATTCACTTGTGCACAAATACACTTGGGAGAGGAATTAATCCAGCTCTTCTCCCAGTTATGGGTTAAATAACAGGGCAGATTGAGTTCTATAACCTTAGTTGGCAACCAGTCTACCGCAGAAAGTAATAACAATCTACCGTGGGAAAATCTTCTGCCCAGTCAATCATGTATCTTTCGAAACATGAACGCTTAAGCATGTATCACATATATCAGGACCTTGAATAAGCAAGAGGAACTTTTTCTCGATAACTACAATCGACCAATTCTAAATTTTATGACCCGTCATGCAACGCCCATTGTAGCCAACCACCCTCATTTCTTTCCAATCCCACTAGTGAGATAGAACTGCTGAAGTCTAGAATTAACCGTTACCGTTCACACATATCCGCATATGCTATAGCTCTTATTCTGTAACCTTTTACCTCCAGTTGCCCCCGAGCATCTGTAAAAACCACTCTAAAAGATTGTGCATCATACTCCCGAGAGGATGCTTTCCCATCACAACAATGTTAACCTCTTCTATCTTACATATCCTTATAATATGCACCTCTTGCTTTCTTCTTGTATGCCCTTACGACAAGTTCATTTAGTAAACAGCTATCTGGAGTGGCTCTTGGGATTTGTACTGTGTGAATAAGAGTGTTAAAGAAAATGCCGCCCTTTATTTCTAAAATGTGAGTCAAAAGATACAAGGATCATTCAATAAATAAGGTGAATTTTTCGGTATAAGGACTTCTAATACAGTTAGAAGCTTACTTTTTATAATTTTTTTTCTTTACTTCTTTTTCAAATGGTTTTAATTTTTTTGCAGATCGAAAAAAAATTAAAGGTTTTGGCGATTACCAAAGATGACCGACCAAGAAGCATGCTCCAGTATGCTTCAGTTATCAAGTTTTTGATTGCTGAAGAGTGCAAACCAGTTGAAATTCATAGGAGAATGTCAACTGTGTATGGTGACACATGTTTCAGCCAAATAATGTCTACAAGAGGGCTTAATTGTTTAAAGAAGGACGGAGCAGGGTTGAGAATGAAGACAGTCCTAGGAGGCCTACAGGTGAGGTCTCCTGAGGTGATCGATCAGTCATTGACCTCATTTACTCTGACAGAAGGGTAACAGTGGATGATATTGCAAGGACTTTGAGCATATTTGTTGGGACAGCTCACAAAATTGTCCATGATGACCTTGCTTACACGAAGGTCAGCTGCCGGTGGGTACCAAAGATGCTTACTGCAGAGAACAAACAGAATGGCTGGGCTGGGAACTGCTCCCTCGTCCCCCCTCTTAGCCTAGGCCTTGCTCCTTCAGACTTTAACCTGTTTGATCCCTTGAAAGCGTTCACAAAAGGCACGAAGTTTGAAAGTGACGATGAAGTCAAAAGTGCTGTGAGCGATTGGCTGAGACATCAGTCCAAAGATTTTTACGCTGAGGGAATACGGAAGCTTGTGCACAGATGGGAAAATATGTGACACTGCTAGGAGACTACGTTGAAAAATAAAAAAAAGTAAGTTTCTATCTGTATTAAAAGTCCTTATACGGAAAAATGCACCATATTCATTGAATGACCCTCGTATCTTCCAGGTCTTATATGCGAATTTCAGGTCTCTGGTTAGCTAATGTTTAGCTAGACGCCGTACACTACAAGTATTTATATTGACTGACTCCAAAATCATCTTCTATGTGCCGTGTTCATTTAGGAAATTGGCGATCATAGCTCTGCACAAATGGTAACCTACTTCGGGATAATCTTCTGCCCAGTCAGTTATGTGTCTTTCGAGACATGATCACGTATGGAACTTAACTGACTAACAGAATATAATAGTTGGAATCATAAGGCTTCTACTGGTCATAAAGTGAGGGATCTGGTTTCTGTTGTTATTAAGTAATAAACTGGTCCACCACTAATTACTGCTTAATAATATAATACATCTCTTCCCCCTCTAACTATGAGTCAAATAACAGGACAGATTGTGTTCTATAGCCTTGGCTGGCAACCAGTCTACCGGAGAAAGCAATGGTAACCTACTTCGGGATAACCTTCTGCCCAGTCAGTCATGTCTCTTTCATCACGTATGGCACTTTGATAAATTTGATTAATTTCAACCGTTAATAACACTAACTGTTCGATCAATAGATACCGAATATTTTCTGTATGAAAACTTTCATTCTCAACATTATCGTTGAACAAGTAGATTTAAGGTTCGATCCTTAAATTGTGACCGCCTCAATAAAATTTTGCTACTTAATATCTCTATTTTCTTTCCGGCATCTACTTAAAATTTTGTGGTCCTGGGCATGACGGTAAACTGCATCCGGCAGCAAGGCTTCTGTTTTGGAGGTTGTGAGGAGCATAGAACCACCTCTTAATTGATGTTCTTCGCAGGTTCACCCTGACCAGGAACGGTAGCACCTGTTAGGGTCCCAGCTATGGGCAAATATTTAACCACTAAACTGGGGTCAAAACGCTATGAAAGTATAAAAATAAACTTTTATAGAAAAATATACATTTTTGAAGGAAAAAATATTTCCTGTAATACATTTTTAATCCAAAACCAGAAGATAACTTCAGTTTTCTAAAATAAAATTAAAAATTAAAAAAAAAAATTAATCAAAATTTTAAATCAACCTTCTCACTATAACCAAACGTAACCCCACCTTTTTTTGCATTAAATATAACTCCACTTTTTGGCATTAAATAACCCACAGAGGTGTTGATACGCCATTAAACAAAACTCAAACTCAAACAAATTTTTGAATTGAATATTTAGTACTCTATGACTGTACAATAATAATTTGACCTATATATTTTCCATCCGTCTTTAGGTGACATCATAGCAAAGTCATTCGTTGAATAGTGAGTTGAAGAGAGAGATAAATAGAAGAAGAGAAAGAGAGGGGATAAAAAATAGGGGGGTGAAAGAGAGAGGGATAAAGAAAAGGAGACGAAAGAATGAAAGAAAAAATAAGAGTGGAAAAAAGAGAGGAAGAAAAAGGAGAGGAAAAAAGAATGAAAGAAAAAAAGACAGGAGAAAAAAACAGGAAGAAAAAAGAGAGGAAAAAGAGAGGAAGAAAAAGAGAGAAAAAAGAATGAAAGAAAAAATAAGAGAGAAAGAAAAAGAGAGGAAAAAAAAAGAGGAAGAAAAAGAGGAAAAAAAAGAGGAAAAAAAAAGAGGAATAATTCTTGATTCAAATGGCGAATAAATATTTCCAAACTTAAAACAAATTCATAAATGTCGGATGGTCTCCAAGAAAATGTCAAAATAATACCACTTAGCGAATCAAGCGAAATTCACATGGCAAAGGTCAGATCTTAATTTCCCATTAACATTTAACCAATTTATCAGAGCACCACGCAAAATAAACCGAAATTTGTCGAAGAATAAAATAAAAGACGGAAGAACACATCGTTTTCGTTTATAAAAATCGTAAATTATTTTGCTAGCAAACGAATGAGTGGTTGTTTTTTCTGACGTCATTTCGAATGAGGACAATTTGATTTTTGATTTTTGATATTTCTTACTCCAGTCGCATTCGTTTTAAATCCTTAATATCTCCATTAACAATTGCGAAGAATCGTTGTAAATGCGCCTGCCGTAGTATCACAGTTAACAAACTCTCTTCAAAGAAAATTTAATCGATACAATTGCAGCCTTGTGTCAGACTATACGATGCTTCAGTCAGTACCATACGAGATACAAAATTGGCGATCATGTCTTTTTCAGTTCATGACTGACCAAGCAGAAGTTTTCTTGCAGTAGCTTGTCGTTTCTTTCTGTTGTAAACTGGTTGCCAACCAAGGCAATAAGATCCAGTCTGATCTTTTAAGTCCAAAACTGGATGGGAGAAGAGGTGTATATATACCTATTTTTGAGTGTAGATAAATGTAACTAACCCGACTGGAATTTGAATTAAGAAAATGTTGCGTATTTTCTAAGTGTCCGAACCGAGATAAAAGTTACAATTTTGAAGGTAACTCCCACTTGAAAGACTGACGCACTACAGTCTTAATTTACTATTAGCCTTGTGCCTTGTTAAGCTAAACTTACCAAAAATTGTACGTTAAAGATGCCACGCAAATTAGTTTCGCTACCCATTGATATCGTGGTAAACCGATTCACAGATGGTGCGCAAGAAACGTGGCCTTGTGTAAGATTGAGCTAAGCTTGGTAAATACCTTTAGTGTAGGAGTGATTTGTGCATTGAACAATCAACTATGACATTTTTTTATAATCGTGTCGCTCCAAGCAAGGCATTTTGCTGCCACTGGTGTGCAGGGGGTTACATAAGAATGATCCTGAACAGAAAATCAACGTACCAAGTGTTCCAAGAAATAGGATTCAAGACAAACTTTTCCAAAAGAGAAATTACGATGTAGAATTGGAATGAAAAGAGTGAAGGCATTTACACTAAAGCCATCATAAAAATCTTGGATGTAGAATTAGAAAATACTAAAAAAACATTAATTTTTTTTTTATATCATCATATCGCCCCAAGCAAGACAGTTTACTGCCACTGGTGTGCAGGGGGTTTCATAGGAGAAAAGTTATGAGAAAGAGTGACAGGTTGTAGGGGGTGTCAGGAAGTGGGTAAGAGAAGGATGAGAATACTGATGAAAGTGGAGTATGAATCAATTACAACAAATTGAACATAGAATAGACTGCATCAGAAGTAGCTTTACCTAACACCACCAATTGCATCGAAACCAGAACATTAATCTGAAAAATCGTGTCATGTTCTTAAATAGCTTCGTCAGATCGATACTTTCATAGAGTAGCCATTTATGGCGGCCATCCCCGTTAAGAAATAGACAAACTGTCAGCCGACCGATTTCTGAGATGAATAGTAAGAAAAGGCTTTGAACGAAGAAACCGGGCTTGGCAAATGTCTCTCTTTCTTTATAGATTATAAACTCGAATTACACAACTGAACCAAATAATAGAAACCTTGCACTTATGAATATTGATAACACATAGAACTCAAAGAGAAAATAATGACATAATCAAGCTATTTACATTCCACACAGCCTCAAATACAAGATTCGTAAGGAAACTCTAATCAATACTAGAAAGAGCTATAATAACTACTGGTCTTAAGAAACCTGTTTTCTTAAGAAATTGTTTTTAAGATAAAGATTTTATAAATTTCAGCCTAAAATAAACATAGCTGACTGGTCAATGAATGTCAAACGTTTCCTTTTCTCAGTAATTCTTGCTATTTTATGACACCTCTTCGTTTCTATGTTACTTTTTTATTTCACTCTAAGTAAAGCGGTAAAAATCAATACGATACAATGAGTTACTAAGAGAGAGGGTGAGAGACAAAGACCGACAGATAGAGGGAGGGACAGAGAGGGACAGCAGGTTTCAAAAAGTTACCCAATTGTCCCTTCCAACCATTTACTCAAACGGAAAAAGACTTTTCGTTACATTTTTATTTCTTTTGCCTTTGATGCATCTTGTGAGTGTTAAATTCCCCAAGCCTCCTTTTTTCGTAATATGTTCATTAAAACTGTTCAACTCTTTCCGATTATCGCTACAAAATCACAAAGAACTGTACCCAATAACAGAAATCTCATAAATTGAGAACTACCAACAGCAGCAACAATTAAAATGGATAGCACGTGTATATTGAAGACAAAATAATGATATAATCAAGATGTTAACTTTCTACGCCACTTCAAATAGAAAGTTTGTAAGGAAACTCCCATCAATACTGTAAAGAGCGACAACAGCTACTGACCTTGAAAAATCTGTTCACTTTAGAAATTGTTTTAAGAGAAAGATTTTATAAATTTCAGTCTTAAACAAATCTGTTTGGCCAATGAATGTCAAATGTTTCCTTTTAGACATTGGTAATCGTGGCTCTCTACAACCTCCGGTATTTTCTTATTTTCTGTAATATCGTTTCTTTGTGACACCGCTTCGTTTCTCTGTTGATTGTTTCTCCCGTCCATTTGCTCAAATTCAAATAGGCTTCTCTTTATTTTTTTACTTCGATGCATCTTGTGAGTGTTAAATTCTCCAAGCCTTCTTTTATTCGCTATATATTCTCGCAATGTTTGCAACTCTTTCCGATTATCGTGATCTATCAGATCTATATTCTTTTTTAAAACTTCCCCATTTGTCTCATACTCTCTCTATGGTATTCTTCATATTCGCCGTTAGAAAACACATCTTAGTTGCTTGCCGGATTTGATGCAATAAAGTTGCCCAGCTGCTTTATTTTTACGCTTTGTTTCTGGTTTGAGCCTTGAAATCTGACAGTCATTTGTTCCGAAGAATATTTTACAAATACCACTCTTACAGAAACGTGAATATTCAAACTAACACATGAGACGTTAGACGTAGAGCGATGTGTATCAAGTAGGCTATTGCTTGTGAATTCCATCTTCACCAGGTGAATTACTACACTAGGTAATAGAGGGTTGTGAAGGGGTTATCGTAACTTCTTCACCTGTCAATATTATTAGCCGCTGTTTCTTTCACTACACATAATTGTTTTCTGAAACTAAATATAAGATTCTTTTTTTCACAAATTCTTTCTTCGTCATGTCTCTCATATTTTGGTTAAAATAATCGTGCGCTCGAAGTGACGAAAAAACTCGCTCAAGCTTGTCTTGCGAACCTAGTTTCCTCTACACCAGACCCCTATCTATGTATGTCACCGTATAATCGCGCCTATAGTTCGAAAAAGAAACGTATTGCTTACAAATCAACCTTAGTTGACTTACATGGAAGATAAAATCTATCATAGCGAATCGCCTTGGATAGGACGATAAACTACACCCGGCAGCAAGACCTCTGGTCAGAAGGTTTAAAAGAACGTGTAACTAAATTTTAATTGCTGTTGTTCCCAGGTCCACTTGAATTCGGGGTGCTAGCACCTGTTAGAGTCCTAGCTATAGGCTAATAGTGAACGTCGAAGGGTTTAAAAGAGCTAGCAACTAACTTTTAATTGCTGCTGTTCCCAGGTCCACTTTAACTCGGGGCGGTAGCGCCTGTTAGCTGTGGGCTAATAGTGGACTCTTAAACTGTACATTTTTATAACAAAATGGTTAAACAATACTTTTTTATGACAAAAAAAAAACAATCAATGCAATGCTACGAAAATATAAAAAAAGTATTTTCAGAGTAAAATTTGCGTTTGTGGTGCAGTGGTTATCGGATAGGAACAAGAAATCGAATTTCAGTTAAATTCGTCTGATTTACTTATTCGCAAATATTCTGGGGAAAGGCATTAAGGCATCTTTTTCCCCTCCAGCTATGGGTTAAATCGCAGGATTGTGTTCTGTAGCCTTGGTTAGCAACCAGTCTACCGTGGAAACTAATGGCGACCTACTGTGTGGCAATCTTCATCCCAATCAGTCATGTCTCTTTCGAGACATGATCACCCAAGCGTGTATCACGTATGGCACTTAACTGACTGATTGACAATACACTTTATGATCTACATAATATAGCTAAACAACTTATCTTTACTCTGGGAGTATACAATTATGTACATAATATTTGTAGTTAAAACCAAAAAAATGTGTTCAAATATTTAGATTTCAGCATTAAATGACTGACTGGGCAGAAGATTATCCCGCAGTAGGTTTCCATTACTTTCTGTGGTAGACTGGTTGCCAGCCAAGGCTATAGAACCCAATCCGTCCTGTTATTTGACTCATAGCTAGAGGGAGAAGATATGTATTATATTATTAAGTAGTGATTAATGGGGGATCAGTTTATTAATTCTGAACAATAGAAAACCGATTCCCTACTTTATGATCAGTAAAAGCCCTAAGCATGATTCCAACTATTATATTCAGTCAGTCAGTTAAGTGCCATACGTGATACACGCTTTGAGCGATCATGTCTCGAAAGAGACATGACTGGCTGGGCAGAAGATTTTCCCGCAGATGTTGATATTCCGCCAAACAAAATCCATCAACCCACCAGTTTCTCTTTTATTTTATTTTTTGTTTAACATGTTACAAAGTCATGTAAAGGGCAAAGGTTAACCTTCAGCTGTGGATTATTCCAACTCGGGTGGCATAGATCCTTATTTGGAGCTCAGTTATTTTTGCCCTGTACCAGACAAATCTAACGCAAAATTCTCTACAAGTTTTTAATCCATTTAGAAATGTTACGAATGCACTTTTGACGATATCTTGCAATAGTATTTCGGTAAATTTTTGTTTTGTTTCCCAAAGGCCTTTACCCCTTCAAATCTTTCCAAAACATTCCTATTTCCATGCAAATGTATATGCTGAACTCAAGTCGATACTTTTTTATAGAAGAAACGTACCTTTTTTTCATGTTATCGGCCAGAAATAAATCGAAGTAAATAAATTTACCACCGTTGTCATATCTGATTCACTGCTGAATGACTTGAGGCGTAGGATACTGAATTCGTTCTATTTACTCCATTTTTAGCAATTACTCCGCGATTTGTTGGGTTTCGGAACTCATTTTCCGCGTAATAATCGCAAAATGGAAGTAAAAAAACCGAAAAATCGGAAATCTACGCGTGAAGTCAGTCTGCAGTGAATAACATTTTCTAACCGTGGTTAGGGGATGAGATAAACAGCGACAAGAAGTTCCATATTTTTCTTCTCGATAAAAAGAAAAAAGCTAGGTTTCTTCAATAAACAATTATCGATTTGCGTTCAGCATATACATTTGCACGGAAATAGGGACGTTTTGGAAAGATTTGAAGGGGTAAAGGCCCTCGGGGAACAAAACAAAAGTTTACTAGTATTTCTTCAGTTTCCTTAACATTTACGTAGAAAGCAATATTTCGAGTGGCATTGGGATTTATTTTCGGATAAGTTAGAAATATAAAACGATACTTTAGTTATCTGGTTTCATTTATTCCTAAGGAAATGACGTCGAGGAAATATTAGATTTTTGTTGTTGTCTTTGGTTTTAGTAGTTCCATACTAAGCGCCGGTCTTCCAATGACCAGTGGCTGAAGCCAAATAAAGTTAATAATTCGAATACTGAATTCGGAAGGCAACAAGTAAAGCTTATTAACAAGTCAAGATTATTAACCTCGACGTTTGGCATCAGCCAATCTTGTTATCTTCCATTTCCCTCCATTTAAGCAGAACCTTGTAAATATCTGAATCGTTAGTGGGCAGTGTCGTCATAATCTGTTAATTTTCATGTGAAACGTGGAAGATTTTACCTTGAATCATCTTTCAAGGTTCTTTCCACTATTTTTCTTTGTTTTTCTTTTGCTCACAAAATTTACTAACATGTGTTTTTCTTATTCTTAGGGGGAGAGTGGCGTGTTTTTCGGGTCGGGAGGAAAATCAGTACAGAGAAATATCAGTGATCCATTGCGCATTTCTCTCTCTCTCTCTCTCTTTCTCTCTCTCCCCCTACTTTCTCTCTCCCTCTCTCTCTCTCTCTCTCTCTCTCTCTATATATATATATATATATATGTGTGTATATATTCTTCCCTCTCTTTCTTTTTCTATCATTCACCCTCTTTCTCTCTCTTTATCTCTCTCCCCTACTTTCTCTCTCCCTCTCTCTCTCCCTATATATATATATATATATGTGTGTATATATTCTTCCCTCTCTTTCTTTTTCTCTCATTCACCCTCTTTCTCTCTCTCTCTTTATCTCTCTCCCCCTACTTTCTCTCTCACCCCTCTCTCTCTCGGTATATCTACATATGTATATATTCTTCCCTCTCTTTCTTTTTTTCTCATTGACGCTCTTTCTCTCCCCCTCTCTCTCTCATTCTTTCTTTTTTTTCTTTCTTTCTTTCTCTCTGTCGCAAGTATGTGTATCCATATCAATTGCAATACCTGCAATATACGCCAGACACGGTTGCATCCAAAAATAGCCAATTCATTGGTGGTAGGTTACTAGGTACAAAGGAAACATGTGTGTGCGCGTGCGTGTGTGTGTGTGTGTGTGTATGTGTGTGTGTGTGTGTGTGTGCGTGCGTGCATGCGCGTGTGTGTGTGCATCCGTGCGCGTGTTCTTTTCAGTTGTTTACCGCTGTTTGTCGAGTGATCTACTCGCGTATGTGTATATCTACATACCTTTTAATGATGATTAACAGGACAAGAATTAGCTTCAAGTGGGACTCGAATTCACACCATCCCCAGCACAAGAACACCACAACATTCTTCAGTTATTTCTTCAAGTAACGCATCTGTTTTTATATTGACTCTTACAACAACAAATAGTATTTCTATTCATGAATAAAAATGTTCAATCTTGTTTAACGTCGATACGACATTAAACAAGTGAAAATGCGTATTTTTACATTTGGGGAAAAATGTCAAACATTTCTTCAACTGTATATGCTTACTTGGTGTTGTGAGTTCTCTGACTCATTAAACATCGGTGTTGGAAAAGCTGGACGTCCAGAACATAGTCCCGCCCTTCTTGCCGCCATTCCACAAGGATAATGTCCATCCACCTGATATATGCTATACAACATTGGTGCATTGGATATCGGCTCGGAACGAGAAAGCGGGGAGCCGAGTTCGAATTCCAGTCGAATTCATTGTATTCACTTAAGCGCAAATGCCCTTGGGAAAGGTATTAATCCGTCTCTTCCTTCCAGTTATGGGTTAAATAATAGGACAGATTGGGTTCTATAGCCTTGGTCGGCAACCAGTCTACCGCAGAAAGCAATGGCAACCTACTGCGGGATAATCTTCTGCCCAGTCAGTCATGTCTATTTCGAGACATGATCGCCCAAGCGTGTATCACGTATGGCGCCTAACTGACTGACAACATCTGTAAGATGTCCAATAACTATTTTGGATCGCCACATTTTTTATTCGGTATCACACCAGGCAAGACAAAGCCACTAAGACGCAAGGATAGTGGGGTGACAGAGAATAGAAAAATTAGGAACAGAAACATTAATAATGAGCAGTAAGAGAAAAGAGTAATCAGGGGGACAGTTAGTCAGTTAAGTGCCATACGTGATACACACTTGGGCGATCATGTCTCGAACAAGACATGCCTGACTGGGCAGAAGATTATCCCGCAGTAGGTTGCCATTGCTTTCTGTGGTAAACTCGTTGCCAGCCAAGGCTATAGAACCCAATCTGTCCTGTTATTTGACTCATAGCTAGAGACGGATAAAATGTGTTATATCATTAAGTAGTAATTAGTGGGGGATCGGTTTCCTATTGTTATGAAGTAATAAACTGATCCCCCACTTTATGACCAATATAAGCCTTAATCATTATTCCAACTATTATATTCAGTCAGTCAGTTTAGTGCCATACGTGATACACGCTTTGGGCGATCATGTCTCGAAGGAGACATGACTGACTGAGCAGAAGATTATCCCGCAGTAGGTTGCCATTGCTTTCTGCGGTAGACTGGTTGCCGGCCAAGGCTATAGAACCCAATCTGTCCTGTTATTTAACTCATAACTGGAGGGAAGAGACGGATTAATACCTTTCCCAAGGGTATTTGCGCGTAAGTGAATGCAAGGAATTCAACTGAAATTCGAACTCGTCTCCCTGATTTGTCGTTCCGAGCCGATATCCACTGCTCAGAATGAGAAATTAGGACAATAGATAGCGATTAACATTGCATTTAAATTATTGCAGATTAAAGTTGGGTGGAAATCATAGAACTGGGAGGGAGTTCCACAAGTGAGAAATCGGAGAAAAGAAACTTCTAGCATAGAACTTACGGCTTCATCTAGTCAGTTAAATTGATATCTCGACGCCAATCTAGTATTGCAGTTAAATTTATAAAGTCTCATTAACATAAGAAAGAGCTTATCCGAAAAATTACCATGAAAGTATTTATAAAAATACACAGAGTGGCAACCTCAGGACGGTGGGAAAATGACTGAAGCCAAGCTGTTAGGTCAGGACCATATTGGTGATTCTTCTTTGGATCTTATCAAAGAGCTCAAGATAAATAGCAGGTGCACCGGACCATATTCTAAGCATGGAGGAATGGTAGACTTATAAATATGTATATCGAATCCATTGCCATGCTGATTGAAAGTCGGCTCCCTGTGCAGGGCCCGGAAGTTTTTCCCACCTGAATCTATTCTGCACATATACAAATCTACCATCCGCCCGTGTATTGAATATTGCTGCCATATCTGGTCGGGTGCCCCTGCTGCTCTCCTTGGGCTTCTTGACAAAATACAAAGGAGGATCTGTAACGTGGTTGATACTGACTTGGCAGACCGGCTGCAGCCGCTCTCTCACCGGCGTGATGTGGCTTCCCTGTGCCTCTTCTACAAGTACTTTCATGGCTCCGATGAGCTTAGATCACTGGTGCCGCCTAAGCACGAATTTACACGAGATACCAGATTAGCAACTAGGTCCCACCCTTTTACAGTTAAACAAATAATATGTAACCGTAAATTCTACTCCAACAGCTTCTTTTCTCGCGCTTCCCGCCTGTGGAACTCCTTTCCACAACTCTGCTTTCCCGACAGTTACAATCTCCAGGTGTTTAAATGTAGGGTCAATAGACACCTCCGATCACTCTAACTCCCAATTATTCTCAGAACACTCTCATCTACCCAACCCTCATTCTCGGTATCCTTACCCGCCTATCACCCACCCTCTGACATTTCCTATATTTAATCATCCTTTCTCCACTCTACGTAGCCCCCTGCGCAGTAGTGGCAGTGACATACCTTGCTTGGAGTGAAACGCTTATAAAAAAAAAAATTTAAAAAAAAGATCGATTTCGGAAAAAATAGTCTCTCACGACACAGTAAACGATTATGTATAGAATTAATATAGAAACTGGATACACAGCTTTTTTCTAAACTTATTTATAAATGAAACTTTGTCTGTGTGTGTGTGTGTGTGTCTGTGTGTCCGTTACCTATAGACTCCGAAACGGCTGAACCGATTTTCTTGAAAATTTAGACAGTTGTACTATAAGTGTTTGCAAGTGTTTTTAGCTAGGTTTTGTGTCGAGATACCCCCGATGAATATCGAAAATCGATAATCGAAAAAATCGGGTTATTGAAGGAGTGGTCCGATTTTAATCAAATTTGATACACTCGTAGACAATGACATAAGAAACGGTATTCAGAAGTTTCAAGGTTGCAGTTCTTACAATAGTGCAGAAAATCGATAATATATGATATATAAAAGGCAAGATGTTTCTGTGTGTGTCTGTTTATCTGTCTGTATGTCCTTTATACAAATCCACAATTTTATCCGATTCTCACCAAACTTCACACAAATATTCTTTAGGCCGAGTCTGAGCTCCAGGACCATGGATTAGTTTTCAAGCTTTCATTACACCTGAGCAACGCCGGGCTATACTGCTAGTTTATTTATATATGTGACCTAAGTTGAGCAGCATTGAGCCTATTTATTACTTAGACGGTTGACCATTGAGAATACCAGGCACTGTAGGCAATATCGGAAGTCATATCCTCGTGATATGATTCGGGTATTGACGACACTGCCTGCATCTTTACGACACAGTCTGCTCGAGTTGCATGCAGAGCTGGTAGTCTCTAATTAGCTTGACTGATTCTTGTCATTGAATCAAGACTGTTCCAGGCTGACAATCTCAATAGTGTTGGATTCCGAAGGTTGTATGTGGGGAACCACCACACCCGCCACGGACTGTGCAGTGAGCGTCTACGTTCAGCGGTTTCACCCATCACACGATCATTTACTGCAATGCGGTTGTATTTCTTGTGTTTTTAATCTTAACGAAATTGGAATCAATATCCAAAGACGCATTGGCATGACGAAAGACGCATTTCAGTACTAAAAGACAGGAAAATCTCATTAGAAACAAAGAAAAGAGTGCTGGATTGCTACGTGATATCTGTCCTTCTGTACGGAAATGAACGCAGAACGATCTCATCAAAGATGAAGGAGAGGTTTGAGGCAGCAGAAATGTGGTTTTACAGAAGGATGCTGAGGATACCAGAGGACAGAGCACGTGTGCAACGTTGAGGTGTTGTAAAGGATGCAAATGAGAAGAAAACTGATAATAAATATCAGAAAGCGACAAATGAAGTTCCTGGGACAAGTAATGAGGAAGGAGGGCCTGAAGAATTTGATACTCACAGGTCGGATAAATGGAAGAAGAGATAGGGGAAAGCAGCGCGAGACTTACTTGTTAGGTCTGAGCAAATGGTTGACTGAATGGGGTTTGGAAGAGATACCAAGAGGAAAATTACTGAGAGCGACAAGAGACAGCCAAGTGGAAGTCCATTATCGCCTACGTCCTGAAGGAATACGGCACATGAAGAAGAAGAAGGGTTCAAAGTGTTGCAATTTTTTTTTTCATCAGTAGAAATACATGAAGACACACTTAAATGTTCTCTTCTTAATCATTTCACACCAAGCAAGGCAATAAACTCACTAAAACGCAAAGGTTTACTGATTGTGAGAGAATATGAGAATAAAAAACAGGAATTAAAAAAACAGAAGATAATGATTGATATTGCCTTTAAACTTTTGATGAACAAACTTGGCTGGAAAGCAAGAAGCTGGAAGAGAGTTCTACAAGCGAGAATTGCGAGAAAAGAAGCTGCTAGCATAGAACCTACAGTTACATCCAGTTATTTTAACTTTCAAATAGTGAGACCTTGCCGCCAATCTAGTACTGAGCTTAAATTCATAAAGCCTAGGTACCATACAGGAAAGTTAATCAGAACAATTATCATGAAAGTATTCTTAGAAAAGGTTACATCCAGCCATTTCAACTGTAAATTGATGAGACCTTGCCGCCAATCTAGTATTGCGCTTAAATTCATAAAATCTAGGCACCAAAGAGGAAAGTTCATTAGAATAATCACCATGAAAGTATTTATAGGAAAGGCACAGAAAAGCTACGATGTGAGATGCCAGGTCAGGATCAATAACGTTGCAAATTCTTCTTTGGAGTTAAGAATTTTAAATATATGCTCACTCCCTAAAATCTGGAAAAATGACTAAGCAACAGATTTTTTTTTTTTTTTTTGAAAATCACCTTTTGTTCGGTTCAGCCCGGAAACTTTTGAGCCTTTTTAATAAATGCTTGGCATACATATTTAAGTCAATATGTTAAGAATTGTAGACAAATTGCTATCTGTAACCTCATGTGTGAGTGCGCGGGTGTATGTGAATAAAAGGAAGAAAAACAACTAACGGAGAATAGATACACCTAAATGTGATGCAATGGTTAACGAGCTATATTTGATTACCATCTATAAATAATAGATGATTTTGACCCTCACTGACTTGTTACAAATTAAACTCAGTTTATCAATTCACAATTAAGAAGAGAAAATAATAGAATGTAACGCTAAAGTGTATTCTTCTGTCCAGTGAAAAATGACATATAAAAGTTTTTTTACGTAAATTTTAGGCACGGATATGCGTTGTGATGCAATGGATATCGACTCGAAACGAGAAATTGGGGAGCCGAGTTCGAATTCCAGTTGAACATCTTGCATTTACTTATGCACAAATATCCTTGGGAAAAGTATTAATCCGTCTCTTCCCTCCAGTCATGGATTAAATAATAGGACAGATTGGGTTCTATAGCCTTGGTCGGCAACCAGTCTACCGCATAAGGCAACGGCAAGCTACTGCAGGATAATCTTCTGTCCAGTCAGTCATGTCTCTTTCGAGACATGATCGCTCAAAGCGTGTATCACGTATGACACTTAACTGACTGAATGAATATAATAGTTGGAAACATGATCAAGGCTTCTACTGAGCAGAAATTGGGGGATCAGTTCTATATTGTTATGAAGTAATAAACTGATCCTCCACTAATTACTACTTATTAATATAATACATCTCTTCCCCCTCTAGCTGTGAGTCAAATAACAGGACAGATTGGGTTCTATAGCCTTGGCTAGCAACCACTCTATCGTAGAAAGCAATTGCAACCTACTGCGGGATAATCTTCGGCCCGGTCAGCCATGTCTCGAAAGCGTGTATCACGTATGACACTTAACTGACTGACTGAATATAATAGATGGAATCATGATGAAGGCATGAAGTGGGGGATCAGTTCTATATTGTTATGAAGTAATAAACTGATCCTCCACTAATTACTACTTATTAATATAATACATCACTTTCCCCTTCTAGCAATGACTCAAATAACAGCCTTGGTCGGCAACCAGTCTACCGCAGAAAGCAATGGGAACCTACTGCGGGATAATCTTCTGTCCAATCAGCCATGTCTTTTTCGAGACATGATCGCCCAAAGTGTGTATCACGTATGGCATTTAAATGACTAGGTAAGTCTGTGACTTCTTTTTTTTTTTTTCTTTTCATAAGCGGAAGCCACTTTCGATGTGACGTAACCGCTCAGGAAATAGAAACAACACCAACAAAATGACCCACAGAGTAATTTTTACTTTGCTGCTTGTACTACCCGTCGTCTCAGCGGACAGCGTTCAATGAGCAAATAATAAAATATGAAAGGATTTAAACAGAAGAACTCACTAAATGACAGACGGTCTTCCGACAAATACGGAGGACATTTGCATCCTGTTGGGGGGGGAACTTGACTTACGAGGAACTTTTGAAAATTATACTAAGAAAGGCTATTCAATAAATAAAATAATTATTAAAATGAATAAAAGGTATTTGTTTCAGAAACTAAAAGGCGTGACCTTTAGAAATAAAAAATAATGAATCTTAAAAATGTAATATATTATTTCTCAAAGGTCAATCGCTTTTTAAATTTATTTGCTTTGACCTTTTTTCTCCAACTATATATTACATTTATTTTGTTAAAGTACGTAAAAAAACAATGAAAAAGAACATGAACTTTGAACAATTTATCTAAAAATTTTAATTCGGATGGACATTATTTCAAAATTTAGAGAAATGCAGATATTGTCGGTTAAATATAACAAAATGTGTTCGTAATTATATATATATATATATATATATAACCGTACTGATGAGCTGTGATACAGCGAAACAGATCTGTCTGCAGATGACTATTTACGCTCTCACACCCTGATTGAGCACTCTGGAAGAATGGTAGACTTTGAAAAACAGTAGCTACTCTGGTATGTACGCATCGCTCATTCAGTAAAATGAATTAGAGCACACTGGCTATTGGGTGGGTATAATGACAATATACACGCTAAAAGTCTACCGAACGCCCATAGCCCAGAGGTAGAATCGCTGACTGTCGCCAATTCGGTCGGGTTTCAATCCTGGGTTAAAAGCAATCGTAGTCTAACCGTACTGATGAGCTATGATACAGCGAAACAGATCTGTCTGCTGTTGACTATGTATATATTCATGATGTTATATATATTGATTGTTTAATACTTGTTTTGGTCCTGATAAGGTTAGACCAGTACACATTTGTATTAAAAAGTGTTGTATACAATAATATTGTAGAACTTTTGAATATTTTCCATTTTTAAACGAGTTATTTCGCTACCCAGGTTTCTACCATGATGGTGTCTTCAGGCGATTTTTAATAACTATTTAAAAAACCTAGGTAGCTCGTTTAAAAACTCGTTTAAAAATGGTAAATATATATATATATATATATATATATATAACACATCACTCAATAAGTCTCAGGCCTGGTATATAGATGGTGCCACTCATAAAAAATCCATACGGTTTTTATGAAGTACAACCCTTCAAATGCTACCTGAAAAAATTTGGTTCTAATCAGATTATTAGTTCACAAATTACAGTTATTCAAGTGAAGCAACTTTTGCAAATTTTCAAAACAATGGAAAAATTTGAATTTTGTGTATTAATAAAATATTGCTTTCTGATGAAAGATAGTTTCAGATTTGACCATAAGAAATTAATATAGTTTTATATTTGGCTATAATGAATATAGTTTCAGATTTGACCATAAGAAACTAATATAGTTTTAGATTTGGACATAATAAGTAAATATAGTTTTCACTGTTTAGGTTTGGCCATAATAAATATAGTTTCAGATTTGACTATAAGAAACTAATATAGTTTTATATTTGAACATAATAAATATAGTTTTTGATTTGAACATAATAAATTAATATAGTTTTAGATTTGGCCACAATGAATATAGTTTTAGATTTGACTATAAGAAACTAATATAGTTTTATATTTAGACATAATAAACTAACAAAGTTTTCACTGTTTAGGTTTCCATGAACTTCAATGAATATTCTTCTATTATCGGTTTTACTCCAACGCCATTACGTGTCATCACCGCAAAAACATACCATCTGTGAAATATATTTTGCATTGGTTATTTCTCCGATTGTTTTTCTTAAATATTCACTTGCATATATATATATAAATTTAATCAGATGTGTTTGTTGTTTCTTCTGAAATCGAAGTCGTTTATTTGTATTACTCTGCGTACTATATCAACTGGCTGTTCATTTTGGATTGACTACGGAGATTCTCGCTTTCTTGTTTAACTTTTGCGGTTTTCGTTTTTTTTTTGTTTTTTTTAATTTTTAATTTTTTTTTTTTACACTTTAGACACTTTCAGTATTAGTAAACGTCTATTAGTATTTGGTTTGAACACTGTTTCTGGAAATTTTCAGTAACCTGGCTATATTTGTTTGAGTCATCTCCCTCCCTTCAAAATCACAAGCTTTATCATTATATCAGCAGAAATTGTAGCCATGATTTTAGTCTAAAAGGTAAGCTAGTGTTTAACTGCAATAACTTGCCAAAATATCTTACATTACTTATGATTTTACTATCGCAACGCGTATAAAATCAGGAGAATAGGAGTTTTCAATGGCCAAGAATTAATTCAAGCATTACTTATGAAATAGGGTTTTTAGCCGTCTAATGCAAATGTATGGCTAATGATTTTACTATAAGAATGCAATGAAAATAAGAAGGAAAGGGATTGTCAATGGTTAGAAATGAATGCAGGCATTATTGGTAGAATAGAACTATTATATGTAGAAAGGAAATTCGTTAATGGTACATTTACTGCTATATACCTGTTCAAGGTGCGTAGTGTCTTATCTGAGCCTCACTGCTAAGACTGCACTCCTCTCCTCTATGGCGGTTTAATTCATAAGTAATTAATATTATTTCACTTAGGGTATGTATATTATATGTAATGGGACATTTTTAGATTCCTTATCCCCAGCGGGGAAAAAACTGTAACAATACTGGAAAAATAAAATAAAAAATTAATAAAACCTTCTTTGTCGGTTGTTTTTAACGAAACATGTTTAAAAGAAAGATTGCTTATATATATATATATATATTAGTATTTGTATATTTTTCTGAGATGAGGTAGTATTTACAGTATTTACATTATTCGCACTATTGTCCTCATCTTTGTTGCCATTTGTACTACGTTTTGGCCGTTCTACGCTCTGGCCTTTCTCAGGTGCTAGGAATTTCGAACTGAGTCCTTTATTACAATCACTGGGGTATATGATCTTCATTCCTTGCGTAGTAGAGCTTCTTCTGGTAGTCATGAATTATCTCCCTCTAACCCTGTAAGTTACTTGTTTGCCACTGCTGTAGCCTGATACTGAACTCACAACTCTTTGGGTCAAGTCACGGGAACTAACCAACGTCTATATCCACATAATCCCGAGCACCTGAAGGCCGGAGTGTACAACGGCCGATACGTCGTTCAAATGGTAACAAAATTGAGGACAATAGTCCGAATAATGTAAATACTATATATATACGAGTATAGATATAAAAAAGCTGACACTCAAAAAACACTATTCTTAAAAGGGTCCTCAGTACAGAGTAGATAAAATTATATTTATTCGAAATTTAAAACACAACTATGTTATGGCATCACGACAAAGTTGCTATTTTGTTTAAACAACGTTGCTATTTTGTTTAAACAACGTTGCTATTTTGTTTAAACAACTCTGTCACTTGACAACACACAAAAAGTTTTGAAACGAAATAGCGACTTTCTTGTGATTCTTGTGATGTTGTAACATACTTATAAATTTTGATTATATATATATATATATATATATCCAAGTGAATAAGGAACGAAGAAAATATTAACAACGTTCCAAACATTAATTTAAAACAGTGCTCAATATAAAAAAGAGCTATGAATATTTATTATAAATTATAGTTTAGAACATATACAAATGATCATCTACTACAGAGTATACATTTTGTTTCGACATTGAAACGACAATGTCTCATCAGGTAGTGTCAATGTGGAAAAAAAATGTACATTTTGAAGTAGATGATAATTTGTAAATTTTCTAAACTATAATTTATAATATATATATATATATATATATATATATATATATGTGTGTGTGTGTGTGTATTCCTTAAGGTATGTTGTATTTATGGTTTAAAGTGCTCAATATCAGAGATAGAGCGTATGTAAATATAAATGTGGACATTGAAGTCAACACCCACAAGCGACAATCCAATCTGTTTTATGCTT
>JBBBDQ010000508.1:1640000-1775000 GCA_037127315.1 Ascarosepion bandense | reverse complement strand
TCGAGGCAAAAACCGGAAGAAACAATTTCCGCTTTTGGAAGATATATAAAGACTGCGAAAACACAGATAAGTCAGTCTCGAGAAGTCGAAGAAGAAGCTAGTCGAGCTAAGCAGAGAGGCCAGCTCCCGTCGAACCCCACGTCAGCCCCTGGAAGCGCTCCCTCAACTCTCTGTTCCTAGGCGACACGGTCCAGCGTTCATTAATAAAAATATTAATATATTTTTATATATACATGCTTGTTTGTTGTTTATCGATATACAACACAAATACCCTTGGGAAAGGTACTAATCCGTCTTCCAGTTATGGGTTAAATAACAAGACAGATTGGGTTCTATAGCCTTGGTTGGTAACCAGTCTGCCGCAGAAAGCAATGGCAACCTACTGCGGGATAATTTTCTGCCCAGTCAGTCATGACTCTTTCGAGACATGATCGCCCAAGCGTGTATCACGTATGGCACTTAACTGACTGACTGATATATATATATATATATATATATATATATATATATATATATATATATATATATAAAAAGCAGTAAAATGAATCGATTGGCACTTTCTATTAGCACCATCAACACAAAAAATGAATTGTCTGAGTCAATAGCATCAATATATACATGTGTATGTGTGCGTATGTGTGTGACTGTCATTATTTACGTAATGTATATACATCATATCATATTTTAAGTAATATATATATATATATATATATATATATATATATATATATATATCCGAGTGAATACAGAACGAAGAAAGAATTCTTACAACGTCCAAAACATTAATTTAAAACAGTGCTCGATATATAATATATAGAGCTGTGAATATTTATTATAAATTATATTTTAGAACATGTAAAAATTATGTACATGTTCTAAAATATATATATATATGTATACTTTTAATAAAATTAGTTTTTTTTTTATCTAAAATTAATATATTTTACATTGCGACACGGAAATTTCTATGTTTCGAGATTTTTACCTCGTCATCAGGCAATGTTAGCTCATTATGAAAATGATTTTAATTTGAAAATAATAAACAATACGTTTGCTATTTATGGATATGGGAAGACAGAAACATTTATGTGTCTGTTCAGTTGAACTAATCAGAATGAAAAAATAGTCATATTTTTGGGGAATACATGCTTTCTTCTTTCAATCTTAACAGCCAAATTGTCAGCCGATTTCAAAACCCCTGTCTAGACTCCATTTCCGTCGTTGTATCCATTATTGTTAGTTTATTTTGTTTTAGTTTTCTCTCTAACTCATCATTATCTAAAACAAAAAAGAAAGAAGAAAAGAAAGAAAACATTTTATATTTTTGATCTAACTTAAAGGGACCTTTGAGTGTAATTATACTATTTTTATTTCGATTCAAAATGTATTTTCTTTAACTTTAATTTGTAAATAACATTTTTTAATATCTATTTATTTGCTAAAATATTCAAAATTCATTTTATTCTTTTTATATAAAATATATAATATTATTATCATTATATTCTAATACAATTCCTAATATCATAATACATTTTTAAATATCTAATTATTTATTAAAAATTTAAATATCAATTTAATTATTTTAATATTCATTTAATTATTATTCTTTCATAATATAAAACAAATTTTTAGATATATGTAAGTTAATAATTTTTTTATTTTTTATTTAAGTAGAATCTTTTTAACCATATTCTAAGATGAACATTTTGCAATGTTTACATATGACATTTATTTCATTACGTTTATTTAGTAGATTTTTATTCTTAGGAAATTTAATAAAATATAGTTTTCGTATAGACACAAAGGGTATAGGTCGTTTAAATATTTGCATATTCTAGCTTTTTTTTAGAATTTTCTATTTTAATGTAGGTGTTTTATTTGTTTCTTTTAGATACCAATAATATTTCGATAGGGATGTTCTACTTCTGTACTTATTATTATTAAATGATGATGTGTGTTGATAAAATCGTTTTTTCAGTGAGTTCTTAGTACTACCCACATAAATCTTTACATTACTAGGGTTTTCCACAGAAGAAATAGTACATTGATAGACAATGGATTCTGTAAGTTACTTGTTTTAGCCACCAACAAACACTTAACCCTAAGACGTTAAAAAGGTCAACAGAATTCAAATTACAGACCAACCCCACTAACACCTAAAAAAACAAATCCAACACAAATAAACAGTCTTTTCAACTAGATAATTCTCATATCAACTAAATCACCTGAAGAAGAAGCAACATGGCTAGCTTCGAAACCCCAAAATTTTTGTGTAGTGATACTATGAATTTATAAAAACATTGTAACAACTATTACAGTATAACGCTCTACATTTGTATCGAGCACTCTTTATAAAAGTAAATGCATGAACAACAGGTTAAAAAACCTACGAATTCTACAACTTAGATACAATACTATATATATATATATATATATACTAGCAGTATAACCCGAGGTTGCTTGGGTGTAATGAAAGCTTTAAAACTAATCCATGGTCCTGGAGCTCAGACTCTTTGGACGTTGGCACGAAAGACTAAAAAGCAATAGTTGTTTCTAGTTAAAGCGAAACCTAGACTGAAAGAAAAATGAATGGATGTCAGTCAAATTTTGATTTCCTGGCATCGATATCAAATAACTTTTTTTCGTCGTAAACTGAATTTTGAAGGCTAAATAAATGGTATCATGGCTGAGACTAAGAACTACAATTATACCTACTTAGAGCCAAACCCGAAGCAAAAACTAAAATAAAAGGGCTGAAAGAAATACAAACATACAGGCAGAAAAACAGACACACACACACACACACAAACATCTTGCCTCATATATATATTATCAATTTTCTACATTATTGTAAGAACTGCAACCTTGAAACTTCTGAATATCGTTTCTTATGTCTTTGTCCATGAGTGTATCAAATTTGATTAAAATCGGACCACTCCTTCTATAACCCGATTTTTTCGATTATCGATTTTCGATATTTATCGGGGATACTTCGACACAAAACCTAGCTAAGAACACTCGCAGACGCCTATAGTACAACTGTGTAAATTTTTAAGAAAATCGGTTCAGTCGTTTCAGAGTCTATAGGTAACGGACACACACATACACACACACAGAGACAAAGTTCCATTTATAAATAAGTTTATATATATATATATATAATATCAGACCTAATTACTGTGTGATTGTCATTGTAAACCGATTTATTTTGCAACTTTATATATCGACTCTTATTAAAAAGAGTATTACCCCACCTCGTTATAAATATATATATATTTACAATTTCATCTTTAATCGACACTCTATCCACAATGGTGGGTCCTGTGTTTTCCATGTTTGCTTACTATATTTCTGAGCAGAAACCGCACTCCTTATAAACAAGTAAACATCTATACTATTTATAACGAGGTTGGGAGTAATACTTTTTGGAATTCGTCGATATATGAAGCTGTAAAAGGAATCGGTTTATAATGACAATCACACAGTAATTGGGATTTGATATTTTAAAATGGATTTTTAATGTCATGTTCTTACAGATCTTTAAAAAGATATAGGAATGGTTTCCTACTGCCTTTTTTTGTGTTTTTGAATTCAGTCTTCCTATACTGTCTATCAAGGCTAGAGAGAACGGTATATCGTGCTTAATAGCTAGTGAAGACAAAGAAAAGAAGAAAAGTATTCATGTCCCTCTCTAGCATAATTTGTGTGAAAGTGAACACAATAGATGAAACCTGAAAGACAATGAAATAAAAGTATACAAGTATTGAATGGAATAAAAAGAAAGAAAGTAGAGAATAAAGTGTATAGAATAAAATATACAAGAAAGAAAGAAAGAAGGTTGAAGTAAATAACGGCCGTAGCTTTGAGATAACAACAACAAAGATGGGGATATTAGTCTACTATAAATATAATTAGGTAATTTGAAAAAATAAATCAGGAGAAATGTGCATCGCAGCATTTCAAATAACTCATGATGATCAATATGTGATTTTGCCATGTTAGTGAAGGTGTCTAGATATTACTTATGTTGAGCAGTGAATGAAGATTTTTAATATTTATTTTTATATTTACCCCACGATATGGGCTATTAAATCGAAAACCACATAACCATTGTTTTTGTTTTTAATACTTTGGCTATCCTATAGAATGCGTTATGTTGAAATGTAACGCCATATTCCCTGCGTGTCTTTGATAACCCAAATCTAAATTGTTCTGACGTTAACCACCGAAGGAATTCTTGAACACCGGCGAAATGCAAACGTCACGAACATCTTCGTATCAGCTGAAGCGGAAATCAAAAAATCAAAACCAACAACGATGACTACTTCATAGCGGTTTGTGGTAAACGCTTCACAATGAAACCCCCAGGAAACGCATTCATCATTAATAAGAATGAAAACTGTTTTCGGTAAATGTTCGTTTTAATTCCCTTCGCTTTTCCCCTTCAAATTTATCCAAAATAGCATTATCTCTGTGCAAATGTATATGCTGAACTCAAATCAAGTGTTAATTATTGAAGAAACTTACCTATTTATTAAATCTAAATGTCCATAAAAAAACGAACTATATCTTGCATTTTTTCTCTCCCGTAACTCTCACGAAGTCATGTAATTAACTGCAGAATGACATACTGCGCATATAAACAAATTTTCGCAGAATTTTTGGCGATTTTTCTTCATTTACTGATACTTCTGGCGATGTACTTCCGGGAATGAATGCAATGCGCTATTGTATTTTTACGCTTATTACTTTCATTAGCGGAGGAACATCGCCGGAAGTTTTAGTAAAGGAATAAAATTAACCAAAATTCCAAACAAAATTTCTGCCTACTTTAGAACGTTATTCTGCATTTAATTACTTGACTTCGTTAGAGTTACGGGAGAGAAAAAATGCGAGATATACTTCGTTTTTTATGGACTTTCAAAGCAAAAAAGGTAAATTTCTTCAATAACTAATTGTTGATTTGAGTTCAGCATATACATTTGCACAGAAATAATGCTATTTTGGATAAATTTGAAGGTGGGGAAAAGCGAATGGAATTAAAACGAACATTTACCTTGTTTTCTAGGTTGAAACAAAATGCGCGTGCGTTACGGATCAGTTTTCTTTTCTTGCATAAAAGGCTTAAGAATTCAATTACGAGGCATTCGTTCCTAACACATAGCTTGTCTACTGCAGTTAATTTTTCAAATTTAACATAAAAAAAGCAACCCTCAATGCTGATATAATTTCTTTTAGTTTTTTGGCACAGATGGTCAAGTGAACAAAGACGGACATATGATAACATTTCCGAGAAAAAGGGATCAGCCAGTCAAATGTTTAGAGGAATCCGAAGATATTCCGTATTTATCCTTTCCCTTCTTTTTCGGTGCTTCATGAGGAGCACTTGAAAGTTGTTATCAGTCTACTTTTACACAACTAAATGATGTGCCCAAGGAAGTACCCCAGATACATAATTAAGAAATTCGTAGCAGTTTTCAACACCCAACATTCTATTTGGTAAAGCTTAAATGAGTTAATAATTATTTTATCTATATTTATCAATATAATATTTGCAATAATTTCATTTTTTTTCACATTTTTCAATGCCGGCCCGTCTTATGGGTAAAGTCAAAGGTCAGATGAATTTGGTATCAAAGATTTTACAATAACACACTTTCAATAAGCCATTAGCCACTATTATTTTAAAGAGTTCTTATCGTGTGGGCCATGTTTGAACAGGTTAGTGTATTTGAATCGTTAGCTTATTGAACTGTAGGTGACAGACTATCGTCCATTTTATTTTGTTCTTCGTAACGAAGACAATATTTTATTGTTTCATGAATCTGGAGAGAAGAGCATTGAAATGAGGAAATGTCAAAACGCGGAATGGTAGGTGAAACATTTCCGTGTTAGGGGGGGGGGTGGCTGCAGGTGATGCATAATTTTGTGCTGACTGAGACGGTGGGATTCACTGAAATTAAGCGAAGAAACGTAACCCACAATCGTAAAAGGTTACCCAAGTAGTGGCCCAAAGGTGCTAACCATAGGTTTTGGCTGAAAAAATTTGAAAGTTTCAAAGAAAATGATCCCCAAAAGAAGGCATAGTAGCTGACAAGCAGTAAACCAGTCGAACCAGCTTAGTATGAGTAAAATGGGCCGGTGTGTCGTGAAATCTGTTGAGAGGCATGGCTCGACACAATTCATTCTCACCAACTGATCGCGAAATACCCTCTGGTATTTGGTATATGGAGCATTGAATCGTCAGCACTAGCAGTACCAAGTTTTTAAATTCCATAAGTATTTTTCTATACTGAACTTGTAAGGTTCATTACAACTGATTCAGTTGGTTTTATGAAAACCTAATTTCTTAAGAAACTTTTTGAAATGTTTGCTATCTTTCTCGAATGCGAATTTAGTGTTACAAATCAAAGTAGAAAGTCGAAATATATTTTGAAATTGGAAAATATTTAAATGAGTTTCTATTACGTGTAACGAGTTTCCAGGAGGAAAAGTTCTCGAAGAAATGAAAACAGATCATAAAATCCTAATAAATCAAAGAGTGATCGTAAACATGGGGTATAAATAAGCGATAAAAAACATGGAGAATGATTAAGACATCAAATGTCCGTCGAATCACTAAGCATTCAAAAGTATCATTCGAGCAATAAAATTAGTCTTATAAAAAAAATACATATACCAACCAGATTTGAACCATAAATCTATAAAACTGATGTTTTGACATTATGTTATTATTCTTAATTGGATGGCTTAAAAAGTTGTTTGTCTTTTTACTTTAATTTTAACGAAAAAACGCTGGTAAAATATTTTGTACTTGATTGCTTGAATTTATACTCATCATCTTGGGTTGGTGTAAAAACTTATTTCTGAGATATTTAATTGGCTTAGTCAAATGTAATTCATGGTTCGGTCGACTGGCATATAACTGATATAACTTCTTTTTAATACATTTCTTTTACACCGAGTTTTAAAGAATCAATATTTGTTAGTAATTTATTTGGCGTTTAACAAAATATTGGTTAACGTAGAGTACTGTGCAAAAGTATTAGGACATTATTTTATCTTTTATAAGGCATATTGACAGAAAATAAACAATTTAATTAAAGTAATTTTATTTGATTTACTCAACAAATGCTTTAACAAGAAAAAATACTTGTAACAAAATAAAGTTAATATTTAGTATAATAGCCATTTGCTATGATCACAGCCTTCATCTGTCAGGCATTGATATCACAAGCTTCTTCAATGTATCTAATGGTATCTCCTACCAAGCAGCTTGTATTTGTTCCCAAAGTGTGTCTTGCAAAGTAACATTAGATTTATCAGTTCAAGAGGGGGGAATAAGAAAAAAGTCAGTCATATCCAAGGATAATAGAATAATGAGTAGTTTAAAAAACAACTTGTTTTATAGAAAATAGGAAAAATTAAGTATAACTTCTTTTTAATACATTTCTTTTACACCTAGTTTAAAATAATCAATATTTATTAGCAATTTACTTGGCTTTTCACCCTGTATTTGAACTTCAGTGATGTTTTTAGGAAAGTCACCCTGTTCTAATACTTTTGCACACTACCGGGGTGATTTTAAACTTTATTTGATGCCTCATAAAAGATAAAATAGTTATTGTCCTAATACTTTTGCACATTACTGCACGTGTCAAGAAATCAGAAGTTACTTGATTTCATATTAAATACATTAGAATTTTCTCTGCAGAATTATATTTCGCAAAAAAGTCTCCCCCTCCACACACACACACACACACACACACACACACACTAATATACATTCTAGTCGAGAAATGCCTATGTGCATTCAGTATTTAGAATCTGCTTTGAATTGAACCCTGACTGCCGGTATCTGAAAAAAATTACAAACAATGCACCAACGAAAATTCACTCGTGATTAAAGCTGAATTGTTATCAGATCTACGATGGTCTCTGAAGTGCAATGAATCGACACTCGAATACAGAGAAAACCGGTTGTTGTTGCTGTTGTTGTTTTCCTTTTGGAATCATGAGAACAAGACAATGTTTCTATGCGAATTCTGACACTTAGAATGTCTAAGTACTGAATTGAAATTAGAACACAACATTTTTCAAAAGTTGTTTTTACCACTTATGGCACATGACCATCGCTATACATCCACAAACAACCGGAAATTAATCTCCTTTGCTTAAAGCAAAGAACAAGATTTAAAATGGCTTTAACATTTTACCAAAAACGATTACTTAGCCATTCAGAAGTTAATGAATAATGACTTCGACATTTTTTCGCCCCATACCTGCAAAGTTTGAGTACTTTTCAAAAAAAACGTTTTCAGTTTTCGTTTCTGCTATGGACAAAACAATTTCTAACTTTTTAATCTGCTCAGTAACATTTTAGTTTTTAATCTACTCTGTGAATAACAGAATGGGTATCAATCCTTGCTACTTACCGACCTTTGATTTTATGTACCTAGCAAAGATAGGACTTATTACACAAGCGAACTGGTTTCCAAAACGAAATTTGCTTATTATCACACTACAGCACGCACCCTCTGCCTACCAGTTACATATATAAAAAAAAAAAGATCTTCGAACAACTTCTGACCAATCATAAAATATACCTGTATTTGATGACGCACAATTTATTGTTGGCTTTCCCACGGTCAGAGAAGTGTAAAATGTCAGTCTGATATTTACCAAACTTATTTTGGTATGGCACGAAGTCAAATAAATGATAAATAGATGTATCAGTTGCGTTTTATCAGTTTCTCAACCGGGGAGGGCCTATTTGCTTTGAAACACAGGATCTGAATGTTTCACTTTTACTTTGATTTGAACACAAACTCTAGAATGTATGAGGAATAAATGTTCTGTCTAGAAGTTTTCTAACATTTTAATGTTAAAAATGGCCTACCTAGGGTTTTAGTTCCGTCTAAAGTTTTCATTGTAGGGCCATCACAATCTCAAACTACATTTGACTTTTGAACAAAACAGTCTTTAAGTAAAATATAACCGTCAAAAATAATATTTCAGGCATTTAAGGAAAACCTGACGTACCATTTGATAGTAATTCCAAAACAGGAATTTGAAGACCTTAAATTCACACTTTATCTAATGTCGTTTCCATTAATGGAAGAATTCCTGGGACTTCTTTTTTGAGGATAGCGACCTGCTGCTTCGTTGCATTTTCTCGCATTTCTTCGAAGTCTTGAATTTTTGTTCTTTTCAAGTGAGATTTAATTTTTGAAAATGAAAACATCCACTGGGGAATATTTGGAGAATATGGTAGTTCTCGGACCTAGGGCCCAAAACTGCTGCAGCGATGGTCACTGATGGACCTTTTGTGATGTAGTGAGACGGCCACATTCCAAACATTGCAATAAAAAACGGAAGTGAGCGAGAAGATAACTTATTGTGTACGCTCGACAGAAATTCAGGTCAGTCTGTGCCAAGTGGCCTTCTAACACTATTTTCACATCGGTAAATATATATTTTTGGGGTTTAATACAACGGAGTGAGAGAAATTGATATTAGTGGTATTGTTAGTTGTGCTTTATTGTAATCCGCGATGTGAGCTTACGTAAAAAAAAGGTATTTTTAATACTATTATGTACTTGTAAAATCCGGGGAATATAGAAATTGGCTGATAATTGGGTAAAAAAGAGAAAAATATAGTTTTCTTTTTTCGTATGCGAAACGAATTGTTTTGAGCCAAGTGGAAGTTTGTAAAATGGAAGTAGCCATAACAAAATGTCAGGATATCCTTGATGAGGTCAGGTAGGGTTAGATACTCAAAATTTATTCCTGGGAAAAGATACTAAAATCGAAAAACAGATGATGTAATTGAAAAAAAAAGACAGAAGGATGTTACGTCATTTGAGCTGTTGATATTTCATTCGTCGAGCCATGGCTCACCGTAAATTGTGTGGATAAAATATATATCATTGGTCAAAAGCTTTGAGTCGGATAGATCTCCCAAGAGGATTGGGGATGACTATAAAAATGAAGACTCAGATTTTGGGAGAGATTTTCAGGCGACAAAGACCAAACGACCCCCACCACCGTCCGCCGAAACGTCGCAATGTTTTTCGGTTGTTTGTGTAAAGTTTGATAAAGGCCGAAGAGACGCGTTTTTTATCTGGAGAATTGACAGCATGATTATTTTTAAAAATTGAAAGCTCTGATAATTTTAATGGAACTTAGAAAGGACTTACTTTTATTTGAAGATTGAAAGCTCTTCTCTCCGTTGTAAACTTGAATTCGACAATTGTATTTTCTGCTTTTGTAATTAATATTTTTTTTATTATTATAAAAACTTTCTTTCGTAACTCATCCAGGCGTATTCGCGCTTATTTATTTTTGGGGGCTGTAATCATTTTATTTTAACCACAAGTGTACACAAGTGTCCGGTCTGAATATGATAGAAATACGGCTACCGGGTTTGCACAACGTGACTTTCTGAGATCAAATCACAGCGTGGGCTGTAAGTTCGTTGTTGTAATACTTTGTATCTTTTAGCTCTGTTACCATAGCAACAGTTCCGGTAGTTTTGACCAAACCTCGAGTCTTGACCCTTCAAGATTAAAGCGATCCTGGATCTCTACGGATTCAGTCAGTTAAGTGCCATACGGGATACAGACTTTGGGCGATCATGTCTCGAAAGAAACATAACTGACTGGGCAGAAGATTATCCCGCAGTAGGTTGCCATTGCTTTCTGCGGTAGACTGGTTGCCGGCCAAGACTATAGAACCCAATCTGTCCTGTTATTTGACTCATAGCTAGAGGAGAAAGATATGTATTATATTATTAAATAGTAATTAGTGGGGGATCAGTTTATTACTTCATAACAATATAAAATTGATCCCCCATTTTATGTCCAGTATAAGACGTAATCATGTTTCCTACTACTAGATTCATTCAGTCAGTTAAGTGCCATACGGGATACAGGCTTGGGCGATTCATGTCTCTTTTGAGACATGATGGACTAGGCAGAGGACTTTCCCGCAGTAGGTTGCCATTACTTTCTGCGGAATACCAGTTGTTAACCAAGGCTATAGAACCCAATCTGTCTTGCTAGTGAACCTGTAGCTGGAGGGAGAAGAGATGGATTAATATCTCTTCCAAGGGGCATTTGTGCGTAAGTGAATGAAACGAATTCAATTCGAATTCAAACACATCTTTCCAAATTCTCATTCCGAGTAGTGAATTTCCATGTCTTCTAGAAAAAGTAGTTTCCCGTTGCTTTCTCAACCTTTTTCAATCCAAAGTTGTTCTTCTGGAATGACTGTCACACAATGCTAAGGAGCTCAGTATAATTTTCTATTTCATCTGTAGATAGTGGAAAGGAAAATGGGTTCATGCCTCTCCTAAAGTGAACGCAACAGACTAGGTGGGAACTTGAAAACGACTTATCAATTCGACTACTGTAACTAGAGAGAATCTTATAATTAATCAAATAAGGCAATCTTCTTCCTTGCCAAGGCACTTGATACATATACATTTACAAGAAAAATAAATAAAATACATAATTAAAAATTCAGCTTTTTTATTCTTCACGACAATGCTGCAAGTATTCGACAATATATTGTAAGGTCTATTTACCCGGCCTTCTCGCCACAGCTAAATGGGGTACAGGATCATTTTAACGGGGGGGGGGGGGGGCATGATACGCATACGTATGCATATGGTCGAGGGAGACAAAAGTTTCAGTTCTGCGTAAGACCTGCGACCACTGTCACACTGGCATCGGTATTACGGCCCAGTCTCTCTTAATGCAATGGGTACAGTGTTGCAGTATTAGAATCTCCGGGGGTGACCAACGTATCCCATCTGAAATGAGGAGAAACATAGCTCCATTTACACACGGCGGAGCTGGGAGCACGTCTCAGTAAATCCTCGTTGTTAATGGTTAATTCTTCTTTTATGTGCCCTGTCCTTTCAGGACGTAGGCGATCATGGCTTTCCACATCTCCCTATCCCTGGTGGCTCTTAGCACGCTTTTTTTTGTTACACCATGCAACACTCGTTCCGTCATCATGTCTTTCAAATATGTTATCCGCTGCTTTCCCCTGTCTCTTTTTCCCTCTATCTGGCCTGTTAGTATCAGGTTCTCCAAGCCATCCTTCCTCATTGCATGTCCCAGGAACTTTAGCTGTCTCTTCCTGATGCTCAGTATTAATTTCCTTTTCATTTCCATCCTTTCCAAAACCTCATCATTGCTCACATGCTCGATCCATGATATTCGCAGCATCCTTCTATAGAACCCCATTTTAGCTGCTTCAAGTTTTTGTGCCATATAAGTAAGCATTGTCAGGAGTACTGTCTGTGATCATTCGGGATAGCAGTAGAATTTGTTGCAAGATAAACAACATTCAATATTTAGTTATACCTACAAATCTCTTATGTTAAATGATCAGACAGTTTTCATAAAGTGTGCAGCCTTCGTATTTGCCTATTTAATGCAGAACATTTACATTTTAAAATGGGAAAAGTGAGTTTGGAAATGAAGATGTAAACCATGGAAATGTCAGAAAGAACGAGTCATTGGGAAATCATTAAGGAGCTTAAAATTTCAAGACGTGCTGTCCAAATCATATAGAAGAAGCGTGTTGAGATTCAGAGCATTTTGGATATGAAAATCCTGGGTGCACTTTCAAGACAAAAGAGATCAAAGAAAACTTGTGGGGTTATCAGTATCCAAACCAAACCAAAATTAACAGATCGTCAATTAATGGATGAAAAGTGTCAGTTAATACAACGTAAAACATATGTGAGTAAATCCATTGCAGCAAACAAATTCAACATTAAACTAAAAAACATCGATTCAAACAAAAACACTAGAAAAAGAACAACTACTACAGAAAATACGCCAAAGCGATTTTGAGTGACAAAAGCCAAATATAACTGAATTCTAATGCAAGGTCGGAGGCGCGTTGCAGTGCAGTGGATATCGATACGGAATTACAAATTGGGGAGACGATTTCGAACTCCAGTTGAATTCCTTGCCTTTACTTACGCAAAAGTGCCCTTGAGAAAGTTATTAATCCGTATCTTCCCTCCAGTTATGGGTTAATCATAAAACAGATTGGATTCTATAAACTTGGCTAGCAACCAGTCTACCGCAATGTCAACCTACTGCGGGATAACCTTTTGCTCAGTCGGACATGTCTCTTTCGAGACATGATCGGCCACAGTGTGTATCACGTATGGCACAAACTGGCGCGCTAATGCAACGGAATTTGTCCGTAGATGAAATGGTACACGAAACGATTCTCTCTTTTAAAATAAAAACCGATATATATATATATATATATATATATATATATATATATATATATATCGGTTTATATACATAGCGGTCTTATATATATATATATATCTTCATATAAATATGAATTTTTTATTGCGATATATTTCTATGTTTTGATATTCTCTTCATCAGGCAATGTTGGATGTTGGTTGTGAAAATGATTTACATTTAAATACAAAAAACCTTAGGTTTGCTCTTTATGTATGTGCGAAGATATAAAATTTATATTTATTTTCCTTTTCACTAATCAGAGAGAAAATTCATTTTGGAATTTGGCCCGTGTTCGTCAAAGAATACATACTATCTAACTTTTCTTCTTTGTGTGTTTAAATGTAAATCTTTTGCACAACCAACATTCAACATGGAAATTTCGTATCGCAATGCACAATTAGTTCATAATTCAGTCAGTGAAGTGCCATACGTGATACACGCTTGGGTGATCATATCTCGAAAGAGACATGACTGACTGGGCAGAAGATTATCCCGCAGTAGATTGCCATTGCTTTCTGCGGTGGACCGGTTGCTGACCAATGCTATAGAACCCAATCTGTCCTGTTATTTAACCCATAACTGGAAGGAATAGACGGATTAGTACCTTTCCCAAGGTTATTTGCGCGTAAGTGAATGCAGTGAATTCGGCTGGAATTCGAACTCGGCTCCCCGATTCCTCGTTCCGAGCCGATATCCAATGCACCACAACGCACATCTGCTAAAGTCAGTTAAGTGGCATACGTTATACACGCTTGGGCGATCATGTCTCGAAAGAGGCATGACTGACTGGGCAGAAGATTATACCGCAGTAGGTTACCATTGCTTTCTGCGGTAGACTGGTTGCCGGCCAAGGTTATAGAACCCAATGTCCTGTTATTTAACCCATAACTAGAAGGAATAGACTGATTAATACCTTTCCCAAGGGTATTTGCGCGTAAGTGAATGCAGTGAATTCGGCTGGAATTATGTCATCGAGTAGTTAATAATATATATATATACATATATATATATATATATATATATATCCGAGTGGGTACAGAACGAAGAATTCTTTCAACGTCCAAAACATTAATTTAAAACAGTGCTCGATATATAATATATACTATATAGAGCTGTGAATATTTATTATAAAATCCACGCCAACTATTATCGGCTCTTCTAAGAAATCCATTATATGTAGTCTAGCCAACTGATAATTAGAATTTACAACTGTCTAGAATCAAAGACTCCCATTAATCAATTTAGAAAACACCCCAATTCCAACGGTCATTCCCTTATCTAGCTAATCCTCTCCAAAACCTCTAACTAAACAAGATACACACAAAAAAATTCCAACTGCTAACGAAATATCACAATATCAATAAACCCCAGCTAACACCCCTAACAAAACTAAATAAATATAAAGGAAAAGGATTTCCAGTACCTTCCATTTCGCCTGATGAGGCATTGGTGACCCAATGGTGAAACGAACGTGCCTTCGTCGCGATTATATATAGAGAAATTATGTACATGTTCTAAAGTATAATTTATAATATATATATATATATATATATATATATATATATATACCCTTTCATGCCCGGGGGCTCGGATTATTTTTTTGCTTATGTCTTAATGTAAAATATTCAACAGTAGGTAGATCAACAAATATGTTGCTGTCATTTTATATCGATGTAAATATTTTGTTGTCATGTATCACAACCGACGCCCACTCGTCCCAAACAAACAATAAATCCAGTACGATTCAGAGGTGGAAATTTATTGATTTAGAGCCAAATCAAAGCAAATGGAAGAAGAAGCTTCATAAAAATCGATAGAATACTTCATTAGAAAAATCTATGTTCCTTTACTAAGGCCCCACGTATTACCAGCTTTGTGGGAAAAATTTTGCCAGCCATATTTTCCGTATCACGATGCATTCAGGTGTGTATCTCTCTTTGTACTTTGTCCATGTAAATGGCACAGCCGACATTATAGCCTTGTGCGATCACAGATACGACTACCGGTAGTACATTGTCAAATATTTAAACTGTCTTCGTAAAAACTGCTCCAACGACTTCGTAAAAATTGCCTTCGTATATAAGTGGTATGCTTTTTGCTTTTGAACAGGTTAAAGTTCACCGTTTCTCAAACATGATGTGTCTTTATAAAATTATTTTTCCTCCCTTTTCACTTTTTTTTTTTTTTTTTTTTTGCCTATATCATTCCCCTGCGTCCTGATATCATTGTTGCCTTGCTTAGGGTGAAAGGAGTTAAAAAAAAATTACGCAAATATATTTTCAGCCGGGGAGGAGGTTGCTTATTTCTCACCAATCAGCCAGTTAAGTACCATACGTGATACACGCTTGGGCGATCATGTCTCGAAATAGACATGTCTGACTGGGCAGAGGATTATCCCGCAGTAGGTTGCCATTGCTTTCTGCGGTAGACTGGTTGCCAGTCAAGGCAATAGAATCCAATTTGTCCTGCCATTTAACTCATAGCTGTAAGGAGAAGAGATAGATTATATTACATTATTATATTAAGTATAATTAGTGGGGGATCAGTTTATTACTTCATAACAATAGGAAACTGATCCCCCACTTTATGCCCAGTAGAAAGCTTAATTATGTTTCCAACAATTATATATGACTCACTGGGCAGAAGATTATCCCACAGTGGGTTGCCATTGCTTTCTGTGGTAGACTGGTTGCCAGCCAAGGCTACAGAACCCAATCTGTCCTGTTATTTAACCCATAACTGGAGGGAAGTGAGGGATTAATACCTTTCCCAAGGGTATTTGTGCGTAAGTGAATGCAAGGAATTCAACTGAAATTCGAACCTGGATCGAAATTTTTAAAGTGATAGTTTCAAGCTGTGTTATTATTGATTTGCCTTTGCATATTCAAAATGAGCATTTCTCTTCTTAGTTTATTTTTTTATGACAAATATTTTATTTCATTGGAGCGCTTACATGTTTACCTATTTATCTTCAAACTTTACAGTTAGACGATAATTTTTAATGACGGGCAAATTGAATCGAAGAGTTTTTTTTTTGTTTTTTTTTTTTCGCTTAAAGAGACCTGCCGCCGCCGCCGCCATGGAACACTTCTGCGATAAAAAGCGTCGCTTCCTCAGAGCAGTACCATTTCGCAAGAGGCAGATAACGTTTGAGGAATTAGACTCATTAATGACGAATTAGAATCAAATGAACGCCATCGCATGACTTACATGGGTCAAAGTTGAAACTGGTTTATCGACGCACGCTTAGCGAGGTCGATTCAGATATCATCTACACATGTGCCATCATCATGATAGTTTAGGATGGGGATGTGTGCCGTTGGGGTGGGTGATCTAGACAGAGATATTCCTATTCCTCTGATATATTTTAGTATCCTTACCTACGTAATTTTGCGTTTCTAATCTGACTTCCTCTTGAGATTTTGAAATTTTCAAATTCAGATAAAAATAATTTCGAAACGGTGAAACTATAGATCAAATATCAAATGGGAAGAAAAACATTTAACAGCGGGTTTCAAACAGTATTATATATTTTTTCTACCGGCCTGATTAGGTTCGAATCCTGCCAGATGTTTTCGTAACATAAAATTATCGTAAATAATCAGGCCGCTGGAAATAAATATATAACTATACTTTTTGCTTATAAACAAATTATCTACTGAAATTCGAGTCAGTCAGTTTAGGTGCCATACGTGATACACGCTTGGGCGATGATGTCTCGAAAGAGACATGACTGACTGGGCAGAAGATTATCCCGCAGTAGGTTGCCATTGCTTTCTGCGGTAGACTGGTTGCCGACCAAGGCTATAGAACCCAATCTGTCCTGTTATTTAACCCATAACTGGAAGGAATAGAGGGATTAATACCTTTCCCAAGGGTATTTGTGCGTAAGTGAATACAATGGATTCAGCTGGAATTTGAACTCGGCTCCCCGGTTTCTCGTTCCGAGCCGATATCCACTGTACCACAACGCCGAAATTCGAGTATCAATCAAAAATAATGTTCAAACAAATCATTTCAAATTGCCGGTTGTTTAAAGACCATTTCGTTAATCTTCATATATATATATATCTATATCTGCAGACAGTCCTGTTTCGCTGTATCACAGCTCATCAGTACGGGTAGATATCCAATTGCTTCCAAACAGAATTGAAATCCGACTGATTTGACATCATTCCGAGATTCTATCACTAAGCTATGGGCGTTTAATCCATGACTGAAGAACGATACGTGACACTGAACAGGTATTTATAGGTTAGATTGAAATTCAATCAGAGAAATAAGTATTTTGAGGGAGTGCTCCATACATGATTAAAGAAATTCATTGTCTGTTATATTTAACAATATATATATATATATATATATATATATATATATATATATTTGTTTATTTCTATGATTACATTTGATATTTCAGACCGTCCTCGGTCCTTCATCAGATGTTTTATGAGAGATATAAAGTAAACGCCATTTTTATATAATTATTAACTACACAGTAATCTTTAAGAAATTAGGAAAATGTTTTCTGTCATCTAATTTTTATTTTTAATTTTAGGTACAGTAGTTTAAATTTACTACAGTTACTGCACTTATAAAGCCATGTATGGATGTTCATATTTACAAAAATTGGTACGTTTAAACATACACAAACAAAAAATTAAAAGTAAAAATAAAAATGCAATAATTAGTAATAAATAAAATTTATTAATAGTTATTAAAATTTGTTATATTACATAATCTATCTAAACTTATTTATAAATGGAACTTTGTCTCTGTGTGTGTGTGTGTCTGTGTGTGTGTGTCCGTTACCTATAGACTCCGAAACGGCTGAACCGATTTTCTTGAAAATTTTGAGTCGTGATACCCCAATAAATATCGAAAATCGATAATCGAAAAAATTGTGTTATAGAAGGAGTGGTCCGATTTAAATCAAATTTGATGCACTCATAGACAAAGACATAAGAAACGATATTCAGAAGTTTCAAGGTTTCAGTTCTTACAATAGTGCAAAAAATCGATAATATATATAAATAGGGCAAGATGTTTGTGTGTGTGTCTGTTTATCTGTCTGGATGTGGTTTCCGGCTTTTTCTTTTCCAATCTTTTACTCTTTTCCAATCTTTTATTCTTATTTATTTTTTTTTTTCTCAATTGGAGTAGATAGCTAAACTATCGCCCGGTTCACACTCCATCCACGTCTATTGAACGGGTGAAGAGGCTCATCCCTTGTTTCCTGTTTAGGATGTGGTTTCCGTCTTTCTTTCTCTCTTCCAATCTTTTCACTCTTACGTAGCCCCCTGCACATCAGTGGCGTTACCGCCTTGCTCGGGGTGATATGATTAAAAAAAATGTCCTTTATACAAATCCACAATTTTTATCCAATTCTCACCAAACTTCACACAAATATTCTTTAGGTTGAGTCTGAGCTCCAGGACCATGGATTAGTTTTAAAGCTTTCATTACACCCGAGAAACGCCGGGCTATACTGCTAGTTTTACATATATACAGAGTGCGATGTATAAATTATCGTATAAATGGCGCAAAAATGAAACCAACATTGACATCTCATTTTAACAGATATATTTACCAAAATTGCACAAAAATATCTTTAAATACTAAAGAGTAAATTTATTAGAAAAATCCCCATTGGCTTGAACCACGGTCTCTAGATGCCTTCAGAGATTTATTGAAAAAGTTTATTAAAGTGAAACATGCTAGATTAAAGAGACTTTTCCTACCCCTTTACTTATTCTATTCGCACACACACATACACACGCCCCTTCCCCCCATATATATATATATATATATATATAAACCCTGTTTGTTTATATATATATATATATATATATATAAAAACCCTGTTTGTTTTTATATATATATATATATATATAAACCCTGTTTGTTTATATATATATATATATATATATATATATATAAACAAACAGGGTGCGGTGGATAAATTATCGTATAAACGGCGCAAAAAATGAAAATATATAAAGAAAAAATGTATTTAATAAACTCCCAATTGGCTTCAACCAAAGCTTCCCGACAACTTTAGAATCTCCTGCAACTCTTCTAGACGGTCTTCTTGTTAAAGTCGATGGATGCTACCATAACCCTTGCTTTCAGTTCATCTTTGTTGTTACAAGGAATTTTGTTGGTTTCTCGCTTAACTGCGACCCACGTATAATAATCAAGGGGGTTTCTGTTTGGGAAGTTAGATTGCCAGGTGTAAAGGGTGATGCAGTTGCAGAAAGTGTCTGTCAGCTAAGACTGGTGCCGAGTCCCGTTGCCAGACATAGCGTCTTCCAGCAGCCACCCTCTTGACACAGAGCAACAGTTACTTCTCAAGGCACTGGGGCCCTGTGGAAAGATGAACGGAAGTAAAACATCGCCATCACTTGTGATCACTTCAAACCCCATGATTTTGACTGGATATATCATCAGTCTTTTTACGAATTCTCTGTACTGTCCACAGATTGATACTTACACATTCTGAAATGTTTGTACTAGAGATTACGGTGCGAATTCCAAGCAGTACAAGATACCGACTCCAAATTTCAGTTGCAGTGAATTGCGTCATGGTGCTCTTTCTCTCACAGTCTGTACCCAACTGACCCTACTATACTCTGCAATCAACAAAAGCCCAAACAAAACACACATGCATGAAATTAAAAATATAAAATGGAGACAATTCACCCATCAAACCCTCCGGTTTTTTCTCTCTTTCTCTCTCTTTCTCTCTCTCTCTCTATATATATATATGTGTGTGTGTGTGGGTGTGTGTGGGTGTGTGTATAAAAGAGAGAGAGAGAGAGAGAAATCTTTGAATGCTATGAAGCCAAAAGAGAGAAACGTTTTCACTCCCACCCAGCAAAAAGAATAGAATTTGCTGGGTAGGCAGTCAGGCTTGTTTGTGACATGTTTGTTTTATGATCTTCGACAGGCGAAACAATTACCCCAACCCACGACTTCCACCCACGACGAATCCACAAGGGTGGAGGAAATTGGTTAATGATGTAATACAGTCTTGTTTTTTTTGCACGTTTTCGTGTTGCCTATTAACACCAACCTGCCACTACTACTACTACTACTTCATCACCCTCATCATTATGACTTTTGTTATTGTCTTTTAAAGTAGCAGTAACAACTTTTTCATCTATGTTCTGTATTCCTCCTGACCATTAGTGAACATGGCTCATCAGAATTTCCCATCATTTGGAGCTAATAAATTTTGTATTTTTCTTATCTTTCGTCAACTTTGTTCCGACATCGATTTATTTAAGATATCTTGGTATGTTATGCGTTAAGGAGAACAAGTCAACAGAACTTCTTTCAGATTTGCAGAGTCTATTAGAGTCATCTATGTGCGTTGTGGTGCAGTGGATATCGACTTTGAACGACAAATCGGGGAGCCGAGATCGAATTCTAGTTGAATTCCTCGCATTCACTTACACACAAATACCCTTGGGAAAGGTATTAATCCGTATCTTCCCTCCAGTTATGGGTTAAATAATAGGACAAATTGGGTTCTATTGCTTTGGCTGGCAACCAGTCTACCGCAGAAAGCAATGGCAACCTACTGCGGGATAATCTTCTGCCCAGTCATTCATGTCTCTTTCGAGACATGATCGCCCAAAGCGTGTATCACGTATGGCACTTAACTGACTGACTGAATATAATAGTTGGAAACATAATTAAAACATCTACTGGGCATAAAGTGGGGGATCAGTTTTATATTGTTTTGAAGTTATAAACGGAGCCCCACTAATTACTACCAAATATCATAATACATCTCTCCTCCCTCTAGCTATGAGTCAAATAACAGGACAGAATGGGTTCTACAGCCTTGGCTGGCAACCAGTTTACCGCAGAAAGCAATGGCAACCTACTGCGGGATAATCTTCTGCCCAGTCAGTCATGTCTCTTTCGAGACATGATCGCCCAAACCATGTATCACGTATGGCACTTAACTGGCTGACCAGTTCAATGATAAATTCCGATGGGGGATTAGCCAACCGAATATCCACAGAAACCATGACTCAGTGCCATATCCGAAAGGTTCAAACAGATCATCTACCTGTTTAATAAAGAACTCCGACAAACGATCGGCCTGCAGAATGTCCACCGTACTATCGCTCTGTTGCCGTATTCTCAAGCTATACCAGAGTCATCTACCAGCTCAATGAAGAACTCTGATGTAGGATTGGCAAGCCGAACATCTACCGCACCATCGCTCAGTGCAGTGCTCACAAGCTGTTCCTCGGTCATCTATCATCTTTTCTTTGTTTGCCTTTCAATACTGCTTTGTATTATTATTATTATTATTATTATTATTATTATTATTATTATTATTTGCAAATGTAGAGTCACTGAATGGCTTGTTGCGGTCATTTTTACTTTGGGCAACGTCGTTTAGACTAAAACCTTCTTCTTTGTCAGATGTCGTAACTTAGACGTCCAGTGCTCGTCTAATAAAAAGCCAATAGTAACATTAGCCATTTTTCTTATTTCACATTCATTGACCGAGCAACCAGTATCACTGTCGGTTGAAATTTGTGAGATTTTTCTATTAAAACAATTTTTCAGGAAAATAGGTTTCCCAGGTCCGCAAACTTATTGTTCATTGTACTACCAGTAGGGATGTGCGTTGTGGTGCAGTGGATATCGACTCTGAACGGCAAATCGGTGTGCAGAGTTCGAATTCCAGTTGAATTTCTCGCATTCACTTACGCGCAAATACACTAGGGAGAAGTATTAATCCGTATCTTCCCTCCAGTTATGGGTTAAATAATAGGACAGATTAGTTTCTATAGCCTTGGCCGGCAACCAGTCTCCCGCAGAAAGTAATGGCAACCTACTGCGGGATAATCTTCTGCCCAGTGAGTCATGCCTCTTTCGAGACATGACCGCCTAAAGCGTGTATCACGTATGGCACTTAACTGACAGACTGATTCTCCTTAATATTTGTAATTGTCCCTGAAGTCGCATCTGTTAGCGCTCCCTTGGGACCAAGTGACAGCAAGCCCCGCCTCTTTTAATTATGCTCAGTATGCAATGTTGCCATTTTCATGGTTACTGTTTTACAGCTGATTTACAATTCTTCCCATTCTTTTTACTGTGTCAAAGTAAAACACTGATTATGATGAGTAAAAAGATCCTTTCAATTTCACAAATTTATTAATATGACCATGTTGCTTTACATGAACGAGAAAACATTTCCATCGTTCGTCTAAAAATGAAGGCAGCAGGTGACCCAGCTTGGTAGAGCTCATATCTGTCATCGTTGTTTTTACCTGATAAACACCCTTCTTCGCCTTGTTCTGCGCACGCCTAACCGCGTCCATGCGATTACGCACGAGCCAGCCCAGCTGGAGCCTTCCAAGGATATTCGCCACGAATTTCCTTCTTGAAATACGGCAAATGAAAATACAATTCAAATAATTAAGGTTTTTCGTGACGTTAATTTAGTTTACTTTCTAAATTGCTACAAAGAATTTTTCAAATATTAATTAATAAGGTAATTGGGAGTGGGCTAAAAGTTGTAGCGACATTTGAACGTAAAGAAATGAATCGTTAGGGTTTGATTCTATAAGACGAAACAAAGGCTTTGAATAATGAAATAGGGGTCACAAGGGTGTCAATGACGAGATGAAGAGTAATATAGATAAGAAACAATTTATCTATATTTCTGAGATGAGGTATGATTTACAGTATTTACATTATTCAGGCTATGGTCCTCATCTTTGTTGCCATTTGTACGACGTTAAATAATAGATCATTCTATTTGTCTATATTTCTGAGATGAGGTAGTATTTACAGTATTTACATTATTCGGAATATTGTCCTCATCTTTGTTGCCATTTATACGACGTTTAATAATAGATCATTCTATTTGTCTATATTTCTGAGATGAGGTAGTATTTACAGTATTTACATTATTCGGACTATTGTCCTCATCTTTGTTGCCATTTATACGACGTTTAATAATAGATCATTCTATTTGTCTATATTTCTGAGATGAGGTAGTATTTACAGTATTTACATTATTCGGACTATTGTCCTCATCTTTGTTGCCATTTATACGACGTTTAATAATAGATCATTCTATTTGTCTATATTTCTGAGATGAGGTAGGATTTACAGTATATACATTATTCGGACTATTGTCCTCATCTTTGTTGCCATTTGTACGACGTTTAATAATAGATCATTCTATTTGTCTATATTTCTGAGATGAGGTAGTATTTACAGTATTTACATTATTCGGACTATTGTCCTCATCTTTGTTGCCATTTATACGACGTTTAATAATAGATCATTCTATTTGTCTATATTTCTGAGATGAGGTAGTATTTACAGTATTTACATTATTCGGACTATTGTCCTCATCTTTGTTGCCATTTATACGACGTTTAATAATAGATCATTCTATTTGTCTATATTTCTGAGATGAGGTAGGATTTACAGTATTTACATCATTCGGACTATTGTCCTCATCTTTGTTGCCATTTGTACGACGTTTAATAATAGATCATTCTATTTGTCTATATTTCTGAGATGAGGTAGTATTTACAGTATTTACATTATTCGGACTATTGTCCTCATCTTTGTTGCCATTTATACGACGTTTAATAATAGATCATTCTATTTGTCTATATTTCTGAGATGAGGTAGTATTTACAGTATTTACATTATTCGGACTATTGTCCTCATCTTTGTTGCCATTTATACGACGTTTAATAATAGATCATTCTATTTGTCTATATTTCTGAGATGAGGTAGGATTTACAGTATTTACATCATTCGGACTATTGTCCTCATCTTTGTTGCCATTTGTACGACGTTTAATAATAGATCATTCTATTTGTCTATATTTCTGAGATGAGGTAGTATTTACAGTATTTACATCATTCGGACTATTGTCCTCATCTTTGTTGCCATTTATACGACGTTTAATAATAGATCATTCTATTTGTCTATATTTCTGAGATGAGGTAGTATTTACAGTATTTACATCATTCGGACTATTGTCCTCATCTTTGTTGCCATTTGCCAATAAACTATAATAAAGGGTTCGGTTCAAAATTTCTAGCACCTGAAGAAGGCCGGTGCGTACAACGGCCGAAACGTCGTACAAATGGCAACAAAGATGAGAACCATTGTCCGAAGAATGTAAATACTGTAAGAAACAATTTTTTAATTAGATATGAACTGAGATAGACAAATGCATGTATAGACTGAGATAAACATGAATGAAATGAGATAGCTAGATACAGTGTCTTTAAAATTTGATAGAATTTGTTCCGAATTATATAATCGCTAGGGAATTTGCTATTTATTTTATAAAAAGTTTTACAAAATTATATTAAATAACAAGAAATTTATATTTTAAAAATGGAACATTTTAACTGCTTCTCCATATTTAAATCTTTCATGCGCTTAACGGACTGTAGCATAGTCAATAAGTTACGTGTAGACTGGATGTCAATCAAAGCTTTAGAAACCAGTCTGTCCTGCTATTCAACCTATAGCTGGGTAAATAAGAGATGGATTCATGCCTTTTCTAAGGACATTTGCGTGTAAGTGATAGTAACAAACCAAACAGGTATTCGAACTTGACGCCCCCGATTTCTAACTTCGAGCCGTTACCGATGACACCCACTATATACATCTTCACTTCGTACATAATCCATATTAAGAATTTGGAGAGTACGATTAACGTTTATTTTTCGAACGTATAAATATATTTCTTAATAATTCAATAGATGTATGGAAGCATCTAACCTTGATAAGCAGTTGTAAGCGAAAGTCTGGGTCAAGAGATAAGTTACTTGAAATTTATTAATCTGTTTCTTCTTCTTCTTTTACTTCTTCTTTTTCTGCTTCTTCTTCTTCTTTTGCTTCTTCTTTTTCGGCTTCTTCTTTTGCTTCTTCTTCTGATTCTTCTTCTTCTGATTCTTCATCTTCTTTTACATCATCTTTTTCTGCTTATTTTGCTTTTTATACTTCTTTTTCTTCTTCTGTTTCTTCTTCTGTTTCTTCTTCTTTTTCTGCTTCTTCTTTTGCTTCTTCTTCTTCTTCTTCTTCTCCTTCGGATTTTTCTTCTTCTGCATCCTTTACTGCTTCTTCTTCTTCTTTTTCTTCTTTTGCTTCTTCTTCATGGCCATGTTCCTTCCGTTGAATCTCTCCCAAACCCTGCTCCGCCATCCACTTACTCGAGCAAATCAAATATTTCTCACGCTGCTTTCCTCTATCCCTCTTTCTCTCAATCTGTCCTGTGAGTATTAGATTCTCCAGGCCTACCTTCCTCATTACAAGTCTTACGAACCTCAGCTGTCTCCTCCTGATGCTAAGTATAATTTTCCTTTTCGTTTCTATCCTCTTCAAAATGCTCATCACAGACTTAAATTTCTGATTTGAAATATGTACAATATCAGAGGTATTCAAGAACGTGTTAATATATTAACACCCAGAAGTTAAAGTTAGAGTTGCATAAAAGTTACTTGAACATTCAATAATTAATTGACAACTATTGCTGTAGTTATCTAATCTGAACAAAAATTCGAAGATAGATAGATAGATAGATAGATAGATAGATATTAACAAACTGTGATAGATAGATAGATAGATAGATAGATAATTAACAAACTGTGATAGATAGATAGATAGATAGATAGATAGATAGATAGATAGATATTAACAAACTGTGATAGATAGATAGATAGATAGATAGATAGATAGATAGATAGATATGAACAGACTGAGATAGATAGATAGATAGATAGATAGATAGATAGATAGATAGATAGATAGATATGAACAGACTGAGATAGATAGATAGATAGATAGATAGATAGATAGATAGATAGATATGAACAGACTGAGATAGATAGATAGATATTAACAAACTGTGATAGATAGATAGATAGATAGATATTAACAAACTGTGATAGATAGATAGATAGATAGATATTAACAAACTGTGATAGATAGATAGATAGATAGATATTAACAAACTGTGATAGATAGATAGATAGATAGATATTAACAAACTGTGATAGATAGATAGATAGATATTAACAAACTGTGATAGATAGATAGATAGATAGATAGATAGATAGATATTAACAAACTGTGATAGATAGATAGATATTAACAAACTGTGATAGATAGATAGATATTAACAAACTGTATGATAGATAGATAGATAGATAGATAGATAGATAGATAGATATGAACAGACTGAGATAGATAGATAGATAGATAGATAGATAGATAGATAGATAGATATGAACAGACTGAGATAGATAGATAGATATTAACAAACTGTGATAGATAGACAGATAGATAGATATTAACAAACTGTGATAGATAGATAGATAGATATTAACAAACTGAGATAGATAGATAGATAGATATTAACAAACTGAGATAGATAGATAGATATTAACAAACTGTGATAGATAGATAGATAGATAGATAGATAGATAGATAGATAGATAGATAGATAGATAGATATGAACAGACTGAGATAGATAGATAGATAGATAGATAGATAGATAGATAGATAGATAGATAGATAGATAGATAGGCAAAATAAACTAAAATAAAAATGGACACTTTTTTCGCAGTTGATTACTTGCATACTTTTATCTCTCTATCTAAATTTGGCACAAGGCATATATATATATATACAAAATCAAATCACCTGGCGAAATCGAAAAGGACGAAACAATGGTAGCGCAACCTGCTGATCTTCCCTACATAAATATCTAAATGTTCTACTTGTTGAATCTTCATCTCCCTTCAAACATGTATTGAGCACTTTCTAATACAACTGTTTACTTGTCTAATCTAAATCTGACCTATAACTGGTGTATATATATATATATATATATATATATATATATATATATATATATATATATACTAGCAGTGTACTAGTAGTGGTCTAATGATTATTCATTAGGCCACTACAGTGTTATAAAAATTATGCATTTCATACTACTTTTCAGTATTTATTGCCAAGCGAATAATTGTAAATGAAAATAGAATGGCTCTTTTGTTAATATTGCACAATAACATGTGCATCAAATGAATTTATAAATATTCGATAATTACCTATATTGCAGTTTCATCAATGAAAGATTAAAGATAATTTAGGGTGATTCCTACGAGTTCATCTTTGCTTCTAGGCCTTGTAAAATGTTGCAAAGTAATAATAACAAAAGAACCATTCTATTTTCATTTAGAATTATCTACTAAAAATAGTATGCAAAACATCATTTCTTTTAAAAAACTGGGATGGTCTAATAATTATGGCCAGTAGTATATGTATGTATATATATATATATATATATATATATATATATATATATATATATATAGCAAAAACTACTAAAAAGTTGTAAGTTTAAAAATGTATTTATTTTTTGACAGTATTCATTTATTTCTATTATTATATATATATATATTTGATATTTCAGACCTGCCTCGGCCTTTCTGAAATATCATATATATATATATAAATATATATATATATATATATATATAATAGAAATAAATGAATACTGTCAAAAAAAACATTTCTAAACTTACAACTTTTTAGTAGTTTTTCCTATACATATTAAGACAGTATACGTGGATCATCATTATGCTATATATATATATATATATATATATATAGCGCGACTCAAATATGTATACACAATTTTAATAATATTAAAGTCAGTGTTTATTAAAATATACATATATATATACATATAGCATTGTACAAGCACGAACATGCATGTTTTCCCGTTTTCTAACACGCCAAATATATCAACTTTTTCCAAAATAATTTGATTTAATATATCTTCTTTTTTTTTTTCAATTTCTGTTTTCTTCAGAATATTCCCCTTAACTTTCATTTTCTATGACATTTCTTGTTTCCTTTGCTTAACTCTGTCGCGTAGGTTGTCGTCCGTGTGGAAGCCCTTGAATCTACTTGTTCTAGCCATACATTAAAAGTCGATATGCTAGAGACCCCGAAACAACGTACGATAACAGCATGCATCCGAACTCACGTGACTGTGCATCCAATCACCTCGCTTTCTATTTCGGACAGAAATAGATTAAGACCACGTAAATAAAACGTCGGCCTTTGTGTTTCGCGGTTTTATCTCACAGATAAATAAATGTCGGATGAGCAAATATCATAAAAAGTCAAAAAAAGGGTAAGAGTTTATCAGTTTTTGACATTTAAATTACTTTTTACTCAGTTTAATGTTGTACACCTGTCTTTAATGCTGTGCTTGAAACCTATGAACATGTGACCACCTGTCCCACCTACCTCTGGAGGCGGGGGTTCAAACGAAAAAGAAAAAGCTGAGATTAACTTAGTTAAATACAAACGATGAAAACATTGAGTGTTATTAAGATTGTGATGCGTCCAGTGTCCAAAATAGCTGATTAAAATAATAAGACACTTAAAATGTTAGCTTCTGAGCAAGATTCAAACATTGACAAATGCCAACAGAAAACGAGCAACTACCTTAGTCACAAGATTGATATTCATTTTTGTTTAAACACAAAAAATGTTGCACCAGGCCAAAAATGCAGATTGAGGAAGGCTGGTCTTCATCTGTCTCAAAATAACTTAGCTAGCCACAATCCTTGACCCAAGCAAGCTATACAATATTCTTTGCACTAAAACATCACATTCTTACTTACCATTCTTACTTCAAACGCAATAATACATCGAAAGATTCTATGAAATATTAACTAGTCCCATAAGTACAATTTTTTAGTAGGGAGTAAGAAAAAAAAACGACGACTTTAAAAATGAAACCCCGATGAATATTAATAAAATGCATAATGCTAAACAAAATGGGGTTAGTAATAAGTCACAAGACTCACCTGCGACTTTATTTCCCTTTGTATATATATATATATATATATATATATATATATATATATATGAGTGTGCTAGGTAGCTGGGAACACTCCTTTAGTGGGCCATAAATTGGAAACACTTGAACGTAATTTTTGCGCCAAATGTTAACTTGAATTTAAGTTTTAAGTTTTTTTTAACGGCATATCAACATCTCTGGGAGTTATTTAATGCCAACAAAGTGAGGTTTTAAGGTATTCTTTTTTAATGTTCGGTTATAGTGAAAAGGTTGATTTAGTCAGATTTTAATGAAATTTTTTTTGGTTTTATTCTTTTAGAAAACTGAAAATGTCTTCTAGTTTAGTATTCAAAAAATGTTTTGCTGAGAATATTTTTTCCTTCAAAATGTGTTATGGCAATAAATTTTTCTTCAAAAATGTATTGCTGCGAAAATTTTCCTTCAAAAATGTACATTTTTCGATAAAAAGTTATTTTTACGTATATATTTCTATAAAAGTCTATTTTAAAAATTTCCCAGTGTTTTGACCCCAGTTTGAGGGGTTAATTATTTGCCCATATCTGGGACCCTAACAGGTGCTACCACTCCGGGTCAGGGTGGACCAGGGAACAACAACAATTAAGAGGTTGTTCCATGCTCCTCACACCCTCCCAGTCAAAGACCTTGCTGCCGGATGCAGTTTACCGTCATACCCAGGACTAACCAAATGTTAACGTATTTATTTCTATGTGAGACTTATCGCGAGGATTAACATGATAGCTTACCATCGAAATGAAAATCTGCCAGTAGTAACAGATTAGAGGGGAACCTCGACGTGATGTAATGCTTAGCAAGTTTGTCTCACTATATCAATTAAGACTGAAAAGTGTCCCATAATTTCTGTATTGTGCTACATCTAAAAAAACACTTAGAAAATCACCACAACAAGTCAATGATTATCATTTTCTTGAAAGTGAGCGTATGAAGAAAAAGAAATGACATGTGCTGCTACGAAGACCCCATGAGTGCACCCACGTTGATATATACCAAGTACATATCGTCTATGATGGTCCTGGTAGTTTTAAGCAAAGAAAGTCATGTGATGCCATACGAGTTCATACCGCAGTGTCTCTGGATTAATGCTACTGTCTGCATCGATGGTCGAACGCCGGATTGCGTGGGCAGAGCCGTACGTGTTCCACTAGAATTCTAATCCCTCACAAGTAGACTATGCAATTCAGGAGTGAGTGACTGAGAAGTTTTCTGATCTTGTAACCCTCAACATGTGCCCTTCAAACTCTCCTGATTTGAATATCCTGAAACATTAGCGAGATGCACGGCAAAATCAACATTTTCAGGAAAGACATTAGATAATCAAGAAACTATACTCGCATCAAACTACTTGCAAATGGACAGAAAATAAATTCAGCAGGTATACAACAGGAGAAAAATGCGTAAGACAAGGATGTGTCTTCTCACCAGACCTATTCAACCTGTACAGCGAAACAATTCTGAGAGAAATAAAATCCTTGCGAGGATTCGTCATTAGCGGCCACAATCTCAACAATAAAAGATACACAGATGACACAGTGCTGATAGCAGACACGGAAAGGAAAATGCAGGACCTTCTACAGAAGTTAGCAAAAGAGAGAGCGAGAGAAAGAAGAAAGCACTGAGTATAGACTTCAAGAAAACTGGTTTGTGGTCATCAGCAATATTTTTCGTCGGTAGTGTATATATAATTGAATAAGGAACGAAGAAGATATTTGCAACATTCAAAACATTTAAAACAGTTCTCAATATAAAAATAGAGAAATTAATATTTATTATTAATGATACTTTAGAACATGCACAACCTACAAGCTACTACAAAATTGTACATTTTGTTTCGACATTGAAAGAACAATGTCTCCTCAGGAAGTTTCACCATTATTAACTACCGGATGAGAATGTCGAAACAAAATTGTACAATTTTGTTGTAGCTTGTATTTTGTTCATGTTCTAAAGTATAATTTATGATATATATACATGAAAGCAATATCGCGTAGGTTAATAATATGTACTGATTCCTGGAACTGTCGTTTATTGTATACTAGCATGATAGCCCGGCGTTGCCCGTACAACTCATAACATTTTTTAATTAGATGATTAATGCAGCGTGTTGCGATTTCCAAGCGCTTGTAGTCGCCGCCGCCTGACTTTAAAACTCAGTTATATAAAAAAATAATTATATAAAATATTGTTGTTTAAAAATTGTTCAAAAATTCAATTAAAAAAATCTATTTTCTTTTGTTTTGCGTAAACGTGAGTTGATGTTGTGTGTGACATTGTAAACACATTGCGTTTGTTTTTGTTTCAAAATTACGGGGGAAAATATTTACATTTTTTGTTAACTAAATGAATTTCAGAAATTTTCGAAGAATATTTAAAAATGTACACTTAATTTACTTAATTTAATGTACACCTAATTTTAGTTTTAGGACCCGAAGGCTAATATATACACAAACACACGCAAATAACTTTTTATACACGCAAATAACTCTTATTTTTTTCACTTGTTTCAATGTCAATAACTTTCTTCTGAAATTAAGTACCGAAAAAAAAAAAAATCGCGTACAAATTTCTGCAAGGACTTTTCTGTAAAGGAAGGGAATAGTCCCAAATTTTCTTCCTACGCCTAAAATCGTTTGGCAGCGAATGACTCTCAATAAGCCGGTAATGGCTGAAAAAAAGAACGAGAAGTTCGATTTTTTTCTGGTCGTTAACATAAAAAAGTCGGTTTCTTCAATATCTAATTGCTGATTTGAGTTCAGCATATACATTTGCACGGAAATAAGACTATTTTGGAAAAATTTGAATGGATATTAGCCTTGGGTCCTAAAACAAAAATTTACCCCCTCCTTTTTTTAACATATTTTGTTTTTGTTGGAAAAAACACTTTTTTTAAAAAAATATTTCTTTTGTTTCAAAATTACGGGGAAAAATTTTCACATTTCTTTGTTGACCAAATTAATTTTTAAACGTCGGAATAAAAATTAAATATAAAGGCTCATTTTTTTTTTTTTTTTTTGTTAGTCGCGTTTGACACGTGGGATTTGATTTCTGTGACGTAATCTAGCAACCATCTTAGATGTTTTACCGAGCAAATGTAAACAATCGGCTACGTTGGCCCAAAATTGCGAAAGGTAAAAATTGCTGAACTTAAACTCAAAAGTATGTGTCGACCTGGTTTCCCTGTAGATATGTGTCCCTGGAAAGTTTAAATGGCGTAGCTTAAAAAATGTAGGCGTGCATAGGGAACAGTCACACACAGACTCACAGACTGCCTTTTATATATATAGATTACAAAACGTCTTCAGTATACTATGTTGTTTATATTTGGAGATTAATTTTTCAGACATACAAGCTGGTTTCAATACCAACAATAGTTACTTTGTTAATTATGTCTTTTCTCAATATCCCTGATTATTTTCTTGGTTTCAGCTTCAAATTTGAAAATACGTTTCCTTAGGACTTCCGGTTAGCGTTAGCGATTAACAAGAACATTTTGTTTTTTGTTTTGTCACAATTTACCTTTCGAATGACACAAACTCTGAAAACCTACAGGAACGAGAAAACGCAAAAACAAAAACTATTGCCTCAAATGTCAGGAGGGAATGCGCTGAAAGGTAAATTAGGCCAGAACAAATAAAACAACGAATAATCTTTGATAACGACTAACACTATCCGAAAGTCAGTCAGTTAAGTGCCATACGTGATACACGCTTGGGCAATCATGTCTCGAAAGAGACATGACTGACTGGGCAGAAGTTTATCCCGCAGTAGGTTGCCATTGCTTTCTGCGGTAGACTGGTTGCCGACCAAGGCTATAGAACCCAATCTGTCCTGCTATTTAACCCATAACTGGAAGGAAGAGACGGATTAATACCTTTGCGCGTAAGTGAATACAATGGATTCAGCTGGAATTTGAACTCGGCTCCCCGGTTTCTCGTTCCGAGCTGATATAGACATAAAAAACTGAAACTAGGTCTTTTAGTTGGTATATACCATTCGTCCGTGCATTGAATATTGTTATCATATCTTGTCGAGTGCTCCTTCTATTTCTCTTGAGGTCCTCGACAAAATCCAAAGAAGAATCTGCGATGTAATCATCCTAACTTTGCCGCTCACCATTCAGTCCCTTTCTCACCAACGTGATGTGGCTTCCCTCTGTCTTTTCTACAAGTATTTTCATGGCTACTGCTCTGACAAGCTTTTTCCCTAGTTCCTTGACCACTTGTATTTACTCGTGCTACTAGATTGGCATCTAGATCCCACCCTTTCACCGACGAAATAATTAAATGTAACCACCTCTTCTACTCTAATAGTTTCCTTTCTCGCACTTGCCCTTTGTGGAACTCCCCCCCCCCGTTTGCTTGCTGATAGTTAAAAATCTCCAAAAGTTTAAATACAACGTCAATTCACATCTATCTCCTTGATTCTAATCCTTCTCTTCTCCTTTCTTCGACATCCCCTCTACCGTGTTTTTATTTTCTCTCACTGTAACCCCCTGCACACCTTGCTTGGGGTGAAATGATTCTTCTTCTTCATGTGCCGTGTCCCTTCAGGACGTAGGCGATCATGGACTTCCACTTGGCTCTGTCTTTTATCGCTCTCAGTAATTTTTTCTCTTGTTACTCTTCCTAAACCCTGCTCTGCAATCCATTTGTTCAAGCCCATAAATCTAGAATATAAATGAATAGAAATGATAATGGTCACAAAGTGGGGGATCATTTTATATATTGATTATAATGAAGAATTGATCCCCAACTTTATATCCACAATTTCTAATTTGTTTATCAAATTCTAATTAAGTATGAATCCACCTCTTCTCATTACTGATTAGCTATGCAGTCAAGTCTTTTAGTTTTATTTCTTCTTCTTCTTAATGTGCCGTGTCCCTTCAGGACGTAGGCGATCATGGACTTCCACTTGCTTTGTCTCTTGTCGCTCTCAGTAATTTTTTTTCTTGGTATCTCTTCTAAGCCCTGCTCCGCCAACCATTTGCTCAGCGTTATCAAGTATGTCTCGGGTTGCTTTCCTCTGTCTCTTTTCTTCTATCCGTCCTGTGAGTATTAAATTCTCTAAGCTCTCTTTCTTCATTACGTGTCCCAGGAACTTCATCTGTCTTTTCCTGATTTTAAGTATGAATTTTCTTCTGGTTTGCATCCTTTCCAGCACCACATAGTTGCTCACGTGCTGAGTCCATGGTATCCTCAGCATCCTTTTGTGAAAACCACATTTCTGCTGCCTCGAGCCTCTCCTTCACCCCTGAAGAGATTGTCCAACATTCATTGCCCCATACAGAAGGGCAGACATCACATAGCAATCCAGCTCTCTTTACTGTGTTTCCACTGAGATTTTCCTATATCTCTCTACTCTGGTTAGCTTTTGAAATGCATTCTTGTCCATGCAAATGCCTCTTCGGATCTTAATGTCACACTTTCCATCCTCTGTGAGAACACTTATTAGGTATTGAATACTGTTGCCACATCTGGTCGGATGCCCCTGCTATTCTCCTTGGGATTCTTGACAAAATACAACGGAGAATCTGTAATGTGATCGATACCGACTTGTCTGACCGCCTGCAGTCACTCTCTCACCGTCGTGACATGGCTTCCCTGTGCCTCTTCTATAAATACTTTCACGGCTTCTGCTCCGGTGAACTTAGATCACTGGTGCCCCCTAGGTACGAATTTGCACGAGATACTAGATTAGCAACTAGGTCCCACCCTTTTACAGTGAAACCGATAAAATGTAACCGCAATTTCTACTCCAACAGCTTCTTTTCTCGCACTTCCCGCCTGTAGAATTCCCTTCCACATACTTGCTCCCCCGACAGCTACAACCTCCAGGAGTTTAAATGTAAGGTCAATAGACAATTCCTAACACACTAACTCGCATCCATTATCTTAAACACTCTTCCCACCTCATCCTTACCCGTCTATCACCCCGCTTCTGACATTTCCTATATCTAACTACTCTTTCTCATCACCTTCCTCTATGTAACTCCCCCCTGCGCAATAGTGGCAGTGGAATGCCTTGCTTGGGGTGAAATGATTAAAAAAAATTTTAATTTGTTTTATCTTAGTTTCTCAGATCTGTAGTTGGCATTTATCTTAGTTTCTCAGATCTGTAGTTGGCATTTTTGGGGGTTTTTTTTGTTTTTTTTTTTTGCTGATGACCATTTTTTTTGTTTTTTTTTTTGCTGATGACCATAAATTCAGTTTTCTTGAAATTCAGTCTTTTCTTCTCGTGTTCTATTGCTACCTATTGTAGGAAGCCCTGCATTTTCCTTTCTGTGTGTCTGCTATCAGCATTGTGTCATCGACAAAAATTAAACTTATTTGTATTTATATGTATTTTTTGAAATGGAGTTTTTTAATCTTACGTTAGTTATTACTACAAATTTTATTTTAATGGTTACACATATTTCTGCAGCTTACGGCCATATCACGTTGAATACACCGGTTCTCGCTCAATCACCGAAGTTAAGCAACGTTGAGCATGGTCAGTACTTAGATGGGTGACCGTTTGGGAATACCAGGTGTTTTAAGCGTTTAGTGACGGATGTGCGTTGTGCTGCAGTTGATATCGGCTCGGAAAGAGAATTCGGTGAGCCGAGGTCGAATTCTAGTTGAATACCCTGCATTCACGTAAGCACTGGTACCCTTGGGAAAGGTCCAAATCCGTCCTTTCCCTCCAGTTATGGGTTAAATAACAAGGGTAGGACTTGGGGACCCTGCCCTTAAAAAAAAACAAATCCCAATGAATCTTGATACTCGAAAAGAAAAAAGTATTACTAGACACAAAACTTATACAAAAAAAAAAACGACAATAAATTGTTGAAAGAAAATTGTATTACCAGCAATAAATAAAATTTAGTTGGCAATAAATGACCCGTCGAGGTGTTGATATGCCATTAAACAAAACCAACCAACCAACCAACATATTTCTGCTGTTATCCCTGTTTTTTCTTCTCTAACGAAAGTGAAATTAATAACAACCGGTCTAGATTTAGAATTCCTGCTAAAAAATCTTCAGACAGAAATCGAATATTCATCCCCTTTTTCCATTAGAGGAACCACTTCTATAGGGAAAAGGATTACTGCCACTTCATGTTAAAACACCGGTTCCCTTACGATCAGCGAAGTTAAGCAACGTCGAGCCTGGTTAGTACTTAGATGGGTGACCGTTTGGGAATACCACGTGCAGCAACTTTGGATGGGCTGCTGGTGTAAAAGATAATGGATCGGAATTGTTGATCAGGTTCGTTATATTCACTCATGCGCAGATATCCGTGGGAAAGGTATGACTTCACCTCTTCTCCCCACATCTATAGGTTAATTAGTAAAACTTGTATCACTAAAACCATTATCATCTCAAAAACAAACTATCGTACGAAATAGATTTCGACATTAAATAACGCATAGATGTCGATATGCAGCTAAACAACAACAAAAATAAACAAACAATCTACCGTTTCCAATCTGGCTACGAGAGACCATATTTCTAAAGCAAGGTTCATATTATCAATTTAAGGAACAACTATTGCTCATGGACATTTCTACGAATCGATGTCTGCTAGTTTCATTTGCCTACCAGAAATATATACAACATTTTTTTTTTATCTGACACTATTTATTATGAGGGTTACACGATTTTTACCGGCCTTGACCGAAAAGTCTTACTACTTATTTGAGGAGGTAGAATAGACATTTGTACCGGTATTCTCGATATGGACACGTGAGCGTCTGTGTGTAATTATTTTCTGGAATATTTTGAAGATTAACTGTTGTATCATTTGGGTCGGATGAGCAGCAAGGTTTGCCTGCGAAATATGTATTACCCATGAAATTGTAGAATATCTAAAAAGTTCTCTAGACTATATATATATCTCATTACAAACTGTCGGTGGCTGTTTGTTCGTGTTACTTTTCAGTTAAGTTGCGTACTATATTTTAGACTCGAACTGTGTTTCCTTTTTTCACTAAAGGTAGGTTGTCCTATTTTCGCAAAATTCTGTTGTTTATAAATTCCGATGCAGATGTGAAGTGGTGTACATAGGACGAACCAATCTGAGGTTGGAAACACGAGTAGCTCAGCATGTCCCCTCAAATGTACGTTCGGGTATTCCTAGACGGTCTTTAAGAATATCCCAGGCTGTTCAAGAATAGGCCATTGGATAACATTTACTTGATAATCAAGACTGTGCCTCTAGGTGTAAGGACACATGGTTTCCTGTCTTGTACATTGCCCGTTCGGCCCATCATTTACGTGTTTTGGAGGCTGTTTATTTGAAAATCCATCAGCCTAGTCTGTGCAGACAGAAAGAGCATTTCATTCGCTCCTTACGATTGTTGGAGGGATTGTGAGTTTTTCTTTTTTCCTACTCTTTGGGAATTGTGTCTTTACAAACCCCCTTACATTTTAATTATTTTTTTTATTAAAATTTATACTTTTGAACGTGTTCCAACTTTCCCTTCTGTAAGTAATTTTCGTGCCCTATCTATCAATAACATTTTGATAATGTGTTGGCTGAAAGGAACCCAAGGTCTAGATGATGACGTCTACTTTATTTAAGTCTATTTGTTATTTCTGTGGGTAAAAGTCTCTGTTTGTATATATATATATATATATATATATATGGCAGACCTGAAGAAGACTACCACCACCTTTAAATTTGTTGTTTTTCTTTATTTTTTAATTTTCTCACTGCAATAATATCGATTACACCCTAAACTTTCCGATTGACAAGAAATTTGAAAAAATTTCAATATTTCAGCAGTTTTATGGGGGCGCTCAGTTTTTCATACAACGTTATAGTAAATCGATCCTCCATTTTGGAACCACTCACTGGCACGACATTACAACCACCTGTACGTTTGTTGATTATCAATTTTTTTTTTACTTTTTTCAGTGCAATCTTATCGATTACATCCTAAACTTGCCGATTGACAAAAAATTTGTAAAAATTTCAACATTTAAACAATTTTAAGAGTATAGGGGGCTTATTTTTTCGTACAACCTTATAGTAAATCGATCCTGTTCAATTAACTTTATTGTATGCGCATATTCAATTACTGAATCCTTTGCAAATTTTTTTTTTTGAATAAAGCCATTCTTGTACTTTCCGAGGCAGATGCCACCTGAAAAACGTGGTAAAAGACAAAAACAACAATTCGTCCAAAAAAAAAAAAAAAAAAAAAAAAAAAAAGCGACTCCAACGCGAGTGGTTCCGAAATGGAGAATCGATTTACTATAACATTGTATGAGAAAGTGAGCCCTCCCCTAAAATTGTTTAAATATTGAAATTGTTTCAATTTTTTTTTTTTTTTTTTGATAATCGGAAACTTTATGAAATAACCGATACGACTGCGCTGAAAAATGTAAAAAAGAAAAAAAAAATGAAAAACAACAAATTTAAAGGTGGTGGTAGACTCCTTCAGGTCTGCCATATATATATATATATATATATATATATATGGCTGGCCACTGGTATCTGCGGTTACTTGCCTAATTGGGCGGCTAGCCAATCCTACCTGTTGCACCCGTCTGCTCAGGCACACTAATGTTTGTTTAAAACCCACAGAGCTTACCTGTGGTTTATATTGTAACTACGGTGAGTGATTAGTTCTTAGTTATAGTATTATACACTTTCATATATAAAACAATATTTTCATTTTTCTGTTAGGCTTGGAATGCTCTCATTTCTTTTAGCTTCCAAGAAATGTGTTAACCCTCAATGAGTTCAGAACGCTATAAATCATATCAGTGCTGCTTAACAAGTCAAAACTGCACTTGAATCCTGCTTAACCAATGAAAATCAAATAACAAATATAAAAATATCAGAATTCATTTTTTCTCTCATATCTGATTTTGGGATGAAAATTTTTTTTTTGTTTTTTTTCGTTGATTGTACAGTGTAATAGGGTCAGTTGGGCACCGCCTGTAAAAAAAAGTCTATGACAATTCACTTCGCCATAAATTTGGAAACAGCCTGCTGTACTACTCCAAATTCGTGCTGGAAGCTCCAATACAAACATTTCAGCATGTTTGACTGTCAATCTAAGGACAGTGCAGAGGATTCGAAAAGAGTTGGATGCGTTTAATGGTGATTACGAAGGTGTTTGGAGTGATCACTAGTGATAGCGACGTTGTCTCCACTCATCTTCCAACAGGGCCTCACGACTCAATATGGAGTCCTACATCAAGTGCCTTGCTGAGGGAATGTTTCTTTAGGTTAAGAGAGTGGCTGCTGGTTGACCCGTTGTCTGGCAACAGGACTCTGCACCATGCCAAACAAGCAGGAGAACCCAGTTATGGCTGTCACGCAATTTCTGCGACCGCATCTCACCTTACATCTGACCACCTAACACGCCAAGTTTCACACCTCTTATTAATATATTTGGAACACCGTTGAGCAACGGGCCAAAAAAATAAAAAAACTCCTTGTAACACCGAAGATGAAGTGAGGTCAAGGATTATGGCAACATTAATTAACTTTAACAAGAAGAAAGTCCAAATGTGTTGCCGGCGATTCCGAAATTATCTGAAGGTCATGATTGAAATCAACAGTAATTTTACTGGATAAATTTACTCTTTAGTATTTAAAGATATTTTGTGTCATTTTGATAAATATATCTGTTAAAATGAGATCATGTTGTTTTCATTTTTTTGTAATTTAGATGAAAATGTATCCATCAAACCCTGTAATTCTAGTTTGTCTGTAGGTATTCGGATGATAATGCATATTCGAAAGTATGTGGGGTTGTTTTTTACGTTAACACCGGTTGTGGGAGATAAATATACGTTAGACTCTTCAAGAGTATATTTGATAAAGGTTCGTGATGTATTATGGGGATTTTGACGTGTGTTATTTGACAGTTACTAAATCAAAGTATTTTTGGTGCAAAGAATTAGGTCCTTTTTTCCTTAATATAGCATTTGTAAAATCATAAATTATACTAACGCTGCTTAACAAGGTAAATGCATGTGAAAACTGCTTAACCAATGAAAATCTAACAATACAAAAATAAAATTACCAGAATTTCTTTTTTTCTCCATATCTCATTATCTGATGAAACTTTAGTGAAATCGAAACATGTGAGACTGATAAACATTTTCCATTTCTTCTTTATCCTAACGTTCTCTCTGATTCCGATTAATATTTGATCCCAATTCATATATATATATATATATATATATATTCAATATTGATGCCAGTTAGCAGTTTTCTTTTGTTTCTAAAAGAAAAACTTTTTATAGCTTACTTCCCAGTCAACCACCCCTTCGCCCTTTCTTTCCTTTCCGTTCCCCTTACCACTTCCATCTCTCTGACACGGCTAAATTTGAACTTTTAAACTATTGGCTCTTGTATGGCGGAGGCGTAAGTCTTCTAATTTGTGACATAGGTATCTGTCTGCTTTCACCTTCTTACTTCCTTACATTCAAAAATTGTTAATCCCACATCATTTTATTTTTCTGTGTATGGAGGATTTTTGCGGGCTTCTACCGGTAAAAAAAATCTTTTAACCCATTTGAATTTGAATAAATAAAGTTTTGGTTTCAGCCGTTGCTGAAGAAGCGAGGAATTCCTCGTAGAAATGGTTATCCAACGGATTTAAATTTTGAAATTTTTGTTTTATTTTTAATATTTGGCTCTGTAAATAGAACGTAATATTAGCATCGAGCCCTCTGATTAATTATTAATTGGACTGGATTTTTGGGTTTATTTACCTATCTGATCAACCTTTGAGATTTAGTATACACACACACACACACACACACACACACACACACACACACAGTAAAATTAATGACAGCAGCTGACAGCCAGGAATGACCATTCCTTGAAAGGAAAGGACTCACTCGGACAGACACACGCTCCTCTGTCATTCTGAAAATGAGATTTTGATCTCGAAATATTAATGTATAATAAATAGGTAATATCCAAAAGCTTGATTACTTTCCTTTATTTTACTCAACGCATTGTGACAACCTCCAAGACCTAATCATATATATATATATATATATATATATATATACACTACTACTACTACTTTAAAAACAAGGAATTTATTAACAGTCTCAAGAGCTCTTTCGTCCAACATTTCATCAGGAAAAAATCGTTGGAATCACAAATCAAACAAAAAAACAGCAACGAAAATGAAGATAAAAAAAGGGGAACACTAAAATAAATATACATATAAATCTATATATTTATAACGAGGGGAGGAGAAATCGCGTGCAAATAATTATCGAGGGACAATTGAAATAAAATATCCCCCAACAAATAAAGAAACTCGGCAAAGAGAAGGTTTCCGTAAAGATATGCAGACTGATTCCAAAATCTTTAATTGATTATTGAAATCAACTACAAAATTTTGAACCACACTTTCCTATACGACTCACCTGGTTATGTGGGGCGTAAAACCTTACATTTGGAAACAAGAATTAATCAATATGTACCTTCGAAAATACGATTAGGCAAAATAAGTAGCATGTGTTGTCTTCCCTCTACCAATATGGAATCGGCTATTGCTCAACACCTAGTAGAGAATATAGCCTGTGCTAAGTCGTATAAGAGACTTAATAAATTCCTTGTTATTAAAGTAGTATACAAATTTAGTACCTCCAAACATTTGTTTGTATATATATATATATATATATATATATATATATATATATATATATATATATATATCCGAGTGAATAAGGAACGAAGGAAAAGTTACTAAGTCGAAAACATTAATTTAAAACAGTGCTCGATATATAATATAGTGTTTTTTCCACTACAAAGTGTACATTTTGTTTCGACATTGAAATTACAATGTCTCATCAGGTGGTGTTGAAAGGAATTGAACATCCCACGAACATCCCACAAACAATTTACAAGACTTATTCCGTTATCGCTAACTCCCACCAACATCCCACACACAACTCGCCAAATATAAGAAAAGAAGCTTTTAATTCCTTTCAATACCACCTGATGAGACATTGAAATTTCAATGTTGAAACAAAATATACACTTTGTAGTGGATAAAAAAAAATGTACATGTTCTAATATATATATATATATATATATATATATATATATGTCTTTAATCCAAAAGGCAAAGCAGGAAGGTAAATATCAAAGACCCGATCCTAATTAATATTAATTACATTAATATTAAAACTGATCAAGGTGGAGGGCTCAATGTAATTAATATTTAAATTACAGAGCTAATTATAAAATAAAATAAATTTCGATGTTCAAATCAGTTGTATGGCCATTTCTACGAGAAATTCCTAAGATAAATTTCACGCATCATCGGCAACTTCTTTATTTCAAAATAAACCAAGATATTTTACCGGCGGAATTAAAAATATATATATATACATCACAGAAAAATTAAAGGGGTGGGATTAATAAGAAAGAAGTTGCCGATGATGCGTGAAATTCATCTTAGGGATTTCATGCAGAAATGGCCATACAACTGATTTGAACATCGAAATTTATTTTATTTTATATATATATATATATATATATATATATATATATATATATATATATATATATATTTAGTTAGTTAGTTAGTTAGATACAGTGTTTTGACTGGATGATACTACAGCTATCAGCTGTTAAAATCTTTAACCGGCAGTCATATTAAGATTTATTGTATATGCTTTGTTTTATCCCATGAAAATGAAAATTTTCGGCGGACCTGAAGGAGACTACCACCACCTTTAAATTTGTTGTTTTTCCTTTTTTTTTTTTTTTTTACTTTTTTCAGTGCAGTCTTATCGATTACACCCTAAACTTTCCGATTGAAAAAAGAATTTGGAAAAATTTCAATATTTCAACAATTTTATGGGGGGCTCAGTTTTTCATACAACATCGATCCTCCATTTTGGAGCCACTCGCCGGTATGACATTACCACCACCTGTAAATTGGTTGATTATTATTATTTTTTTTTTTTTACTTTTTTTAATGCAATCTTATCGATTAAACCCTAAAATTTCCGATTGACAAAAAAATTTGTAAAAATTTCAACATTTAAACAATTTTAACGGGGGCTCAGTTTTTCATACAACCTTATATAGTAAATCGATCTGTGCAATTCACTTTTTTGCTTGCGCATATTCAACTGCCGAATTCTTTGTGAAAATTTGAATAAAGCCATTCTTGAGTTTCCGAGGAAGATGCCATCGTAAGAACTAAAGAAAACTTGAAAAAGACAAAAACAAGAGCAACAACCCGTCTTAAACAAAGCGACCCCAACGCGAGTGGTTCCAAAATGGAGGATCGATTTACTATAACGTTGTACGAGAAAGTAAACTGTAAAAGTAAAATTGTTGAAATATTGAAATTTTTCATTTCTTTTTTTCTTTTTTTTTCTTTTTTTATTTTGATAATGAGAAACTTTGTGTAACAACCGATAAGACTGCGCTGAAAAAAAGTAAAAAAAAAAAAAACAATGAGAAAAAACAAATTAAATGTGGTGGTAGTCTCCTTCAGATTTGCCAAACTTTCTTTGACAAGGAATCTCAAACGTTCTTTGTGTCAAATAAACGAAGTGAAGAAAATGTAAAACCGTGCAAGTTAGCACGACACATTCAAGAATTAAATAACCCACTTATAATACATTGACGATAATTGAGGAATATTCATTGATGGGAAAACATGTCAATTGCAAAGGTGAATAAAATGTCTTTATTAAATATTGGTTGGCTGAAGAGATGTTAGGAATCCATGTTTTGTAGATGTAGAATTAGTTGATAGAAATGCAAAACTAAATAAAAAGGAATCGTTTATATATGTGATAGACGTTCCAAAGAAATTGTATAGGAAAACTAGATTGGCGATCAGGTCTCATCAATTTACAGTTGAAATAACTAGATATAACCGTAAGTTCTATGCGAACAGTTTCTTCGATCGCCCTTCTCGTTGATAGAGCATTCCTCCAACTGCTTGCTTCCAATTTCGAAGTAGTTTTATTGGCTTGCTTGGGGTGAAATGATTAAAATAAATATATCATCCATAATTTCTGACATCACTGAATACAGAAAACTGTGTATTTAAGAACACTTAAAGAAAATGCAAATGCCTGCACACACATATATATGTGTGTGTGTGTGTGTGTGTGTGTGTGTGTGTGTGTGTGTGTGTAAATTCAGATAAAACTTAGCGGGAAATAGCCATTTTCAACATGTCATTTTAAGATATGCATTTTTCAATCCTTTATAAACAGAGAATGAGGAAAAATTCTAAGCCCAGAGGTTAGCTCTAGTAAAGGAACAGATTGGGAGGTATTGGTTTTATAGGGTTAAGCTAGAAAAATTTTAGTAGTAATTTCCTCTTTGGTAGTGGGAGGAATGTGGCTTGACCCTTGAGTTAGTTGTGGTAGATGGTGGGGAAGTGACTGCTTAGCCAAATTAAAGAAAAAACCTTATTGTGAATAATTAAAAAAATAGGATAATTATTGTAATTTATCCCTATTTCTTTGACGAATCATACTTATGATCTCCCTTCATTTATGTAGGACTATATTTTGGTCTTGAAATTTCAAAATTTTAATTTTTTTCTGTCACACATAGATTTCATCTGTCTCTTAAGCTATTAGGGTTTCTAGCCTTACCTATGAGCTTCCATTTTACCTGTACATTTAAGTTATTTTCTTTTAATTCCCAGTATTTTCGAGAAAAGGCTGTTTGATATTTTAAACTAGGGTTGGTGAAGGAGTGCTTGTGGGTATAAAGATGTTGCTTCCAAATTTCCGCCGAAATTCCGATATAAATATTACATTTCTCCGTGTGTGTGTGTGTGGTTATGTGGATTAATAAACATACATATGGGAATACACACATGTATAAAAATATTATTCAGATGATAATAAACAGTGCTCAATGTAGTATAAACAGAGCTATTAATTATGCATTAATAAATAAACATATTAGCTTATGATGGCACGACTCGGAGTTTCATGCGTTACGCAATCGTGCCATCGACGTAGGATAACATGAAGATCAAACGGATAAAAAAAAAGGAACCGCTGATACCAAAATCCTATCAATTATTCTCTAGTTCGAACTACCACCTTAATAATTGCATTTATTGTTATTATCATTCCACCACCATTACTAATCACTACTACCGCTTCACAATAACTATTTGCTACCACAACTGCTATTATCATCAAATCTTACTATCACCGTATTAGTCCGCAATCATCATTAACGTAAATTACTCCTCTCTGCTGTAGTAAAATTAATACCACCACACATAAATACTAACAAGCATTACAAATTAGAATTTCTACCATTTAAATATACGCAACCACAAAAAAAACAAGCTAATAACCGACTTTAAAATAAAAAATAACAATACAGCCTTAAATAAAATAATAGCAATTTTTACCTATCATAGTTTCACACAGACCCCATCATACGTACATATACTATTCGAATACACCAACCGAATGCGTATGTATGTGCGCAACGGAAACACATATGCATATATATGCCGAGCCCCACACGATTCGCATATATGTCACATCATTGGGTGTACAAATGTGTATATATGTCTGCGTCTGTCATGACGATAGACTTTTCTTTCACATCCACAAAAATAGACGAATATACGCAGCCCTACATATAGCCAATTTTTAAAAAATTAATCAGTTTATCTGACGATCGCAAGAGCGTGAAACCCAGGGTTACAAACTCACACATATCTATATGAATATGTCAGCTCTATCACTGATGTTGAGCGCTTTCAAATAAGTACAGCGCATATATAATATATAAATAATATAATATATATAACAAATTGCATATATATATTGATATTTAAAATTATATATTAAGATTATATACATATACTTTTCACACACACACACACACACACATATATATATATATATATATATATATATATATAAATATTCAAAAGTTCTACAATATAATTGTATAGAACACTTTTTAATACAAATGTGTACTGGTCTAACCCTATTAGGATCAAAAACTAAGTATTAATCAATCAATCAATACACACACACACACACACACACACACACATATATATATATATATATATATATATATATATATATATATATTGGTCATAAATCCGAAAACCTGCTTGGTGGTAAATCCCAAAGGATCCTATTAATATTAGATATTATCAGTGATACAGCCAGAAAGCTCAATGTAATTAAAGTTATTTATTTACAGAGCCAATATCAATTACATATGAAAATTGAATATTTCATAATTAGGATGGCCTTTTCAACAGATATTTTTAATAACCCGTCACTTCAGCGAAACCAAAAAATATTTTGATCTCGCTGACGAGATAGGTGCTTAAAAATACCTGCTGAAATGGCGATCCTGAAAATGAAATATTCAATTATTCAATTTTTATATGTAATTAAACGAAGCTGCTATCCTTTAACCGCCATAGACAACCGCTCCAACCCATTAACAACATGGACCAGGCGAGTCTCTCTGAAAGCAAACCACTGAGCCTCCTCGGCCTAACCCTATCAGCCGACCCCAAGTAAAATGACTACATTGAATCCATAGCTAAATCTTCTGCTAGGAAGTTTGGTTCCCTGTGGAGGACCAGAAAGATTTTTCTCGTCTGAATTCATCTTGCACATATATAAATCTACCATCCGCCCGTGCATTGAATATTGCTGTCACATCTGGTCGGGTGCCCCTGCTATTCATCTCGGGGTTCTTGATAAAATTCAACGGAGAATCTGCAATGTAACTGATCCCGACCTGGTACCTCAACTCTAGTCGCTTTCTCACCGACGTAATATGGCTCCCTTCAGTCTCTTCTACAAATACTTTCACTGATTCTGCCTCAATGAGCTTAGCTACCTGGTACCCCACCCCGGCATGAATTTAGTCATGCTACTAAACTAGCGACTACGTCCCACTCTTTTACTGTTAAAACCCATAAAATGTAACCACTACTTCTACTCTATCAGCTTCTTTGCTCGTGCTTCCCGCCTATGGAATTTATGGAATTTCTTTCCCTGACATCAACCCTTGTATCATGTTCTTCTTCCTTTCCACTCTACTCTCATGCAGCTCTCTTCACATCAGTGTTCTCATCCTTCTTTTATCCATTCTCTGACACACCTTTGTCGCTTGTTCCTCTTTCTCATCAGTCACCTCTTATGTAACCCCCTGCGCACCAGTGGTAGTTTTGCCTTTCTATAGGGTGAAATGATATATATATATATTATATTCTCGTTCGGGTAGCCCTCAGCGATCTATAAGAACAACTCAGGCTGTTCTGGAGTCAACGATTGGTCAACACCTGCTAGACAATTAAAGTATGTGCCTCTCATTATGAGGACAAATGGTTTTCTGTCCTGCACAGTGCTCGTTCAGCTCATCACTTACGTATTTTAGAAGCTGTCTGTCTCAAAATCCATCAACCGAGCCTGTGTAGACAGAAAGAGCGATTTATTCGCTCCTTGCAATAACTGGAGGGTTTGTGAGTGTTACATTTTTTCCATTTTATCACCCTTATGGAGTTGTGTGTTTACACCCCCCTTACATTTTAATTATTTGATTAAAATTTACTTTTAGACGAGCTCCATCTCCCCCCCCCATTTTTGTAAGTAAAGTTTTTGGTGTTCCCCTTCGTCCTGTATTTACAATTTATAATAAAGCCAACGTAAGCCTTTGAAAAGTGTTGGCCGAAAGTTTCCTCAGGTTAAGTTATTATAATGACGTCCATTTTTTTCAAAGTTCTTTCTGTGGGTACAAATCTTTGTCTATATATATATATATATCCTTAATCCCGATTGTAGGTTTAATACTGAAACTGAATTTTTTCCATAATATTCTAGAAAATAAAAACGAAACCGTGCTTAGATATGTAAATCACAACAGCTTCTATGCGTAATATATAAGATTGTAATATGCCACCTCGCCTCATCGTTATGTATTAGTTAACAAGAATGTCTCGCTAGAACAATTATAACTGGGTAGTGAGTTCGATCCTCAGTAGGGGTGTCCCATAGTTTAGGCCTTGTGCTACTACTTAGCAAGTTCAGGTTATCGCTAAGTTTTTATACAGTAATCTCCGGACAGAGCCTCATATTTTGTAAAACAGTTTTCGGACCACATTACAAACGTGATAAGCATGGACGTAACTAAAAATTTCATGGTGGTAGAGGCGATCGTCAGAACCTTGAATTTCTAAGTATCTGACCATCTATTCTAGTCACGAGAACTGTAACATTTACACATTATGCGATACTCTTTGTAGGAATTTGTGAAATGTATGAAAAATCAACAAAAACCTACAGTTAATTAGAATTACATTTCAATTAAATAATTAATCGTTTATAAAAATGAATACGAGTTTGTAATTAGTGATGCATTATGTACGTAGATGGACATTGAAGAAATGAATAGGTCTCAAGGCGCAACAGATCTCAAAGCAGACGCGTGCCTCTAGGATCAGTTGTTTGTGCTTCCGTGTGAAGCAAAGATATAAGGTCATCCTAAAATACTTGGGTCAGAAAATGTGTCTCGGTAAAAAAAAAAAAAAGCCAAACAGATTGGGCCAAAGAAACGGGAATAGAAAAAAAATGATAGAAAGTCTCAAAGATTTCACCTTCAGGCGAAGATGACTTCAAGTTAGTTAATATCTTGAGGGTGGGCAAAGAATTTGTCGAGGGAGGGAGATGAAGGGAAGAATCTTAAAAGGAAAAGAAAAGAACAAAAAAGACAGAGAATTGAAAAGAAGTAAAAGTAAGAAGGAAAAACAAAGAAAAAAAGGAAAGAAAAATAAAGAAAAAGGAAAAGCAAACCGAGGTAAAAAGAAAGAAAATGTAGATAAGTAATGAAATACTAAGTCAAAAAAAGAAAGAGAGAAAAAGGATTTAGTAACGCAAGAATATTGAGTAAAAGAAAGAAAAAATAATTAACGCGAAGATATTGAATCAAAGAAAGAAAGAGAGAAAGAAAGAAAAATGAATAAGTAGGACAATAATATTGAGTCAAAGAAAGTAAAACTGAAAGAAAGACAAAAGGAATGATGAGAAAGAAAGGAAAGAAGAAAGAAGAATATGAAGAAAAAATCAATACGAAATGTAAGAATATGGGGTCAAAGAAAGAAAAAAAGAAAGAAAGAAAAAAAGAAAGGATGATGAATAAGTAAAGCGAGAATACTGAGTCAAAGAAAGAAAGAAAGAAAGAAAGGTGAATAAGTATCTCAAGATTATTGAATCAAAGAAAGAAAGAAAAAAACGAAAGAAAAAAGAAAGGATGATGAATAAGTAAAGCGAGAATACTGAGTCAAAGAAAGAAAGAAAGAAAGAAAGAAAGATGAATAAGTAACTCAAGATTATTGAATCAAAGAAAGAAAGAATTTATATTCTGGGGTGAGACAAAAACCAATAAATAAAGAAAATAAAAAGAAAAAATTGCTGGACTGTTTTAAGTGAGAGAAGATGCTCAATTGAATCTTGCCCTGACCCCGACCTTAATTTTTTCGATAAGGTTGCATAAGTGTCGTTAGAAATGTGGATCAAAGTCATTACACAGTTAACTACTGATTGCTTAATGGAAAATGATATTTCCATTGATATAGATTGCGTGTACATTTCGTTCTTACACACAATTGGCAGCCTGACAGCCATTATAAAGTAAATTTTCTGCAAAAGTCTTATTAGGATAAGAACATGTTTTTAAAGGTAATTTAAGTCATACTTTTATCATGAGGTGTGCAAAAAATATTCCGAATCATTTTTGTATCGGAAAAATAAAAATGAAATTAAAAAGTATATATTCTTAAATTTATATCCAGCCGAGGTACATCTGCCTCGCTCTACGGCGGTGAGAGATTTTTCTGCTCTCATTGTCGTCACGTTATCAAAAGTGCCTCTTGTACGACGCACACTGACTGTTTTAAACTGAGCTTAAAAATACCGTCAAATTATATCTGATTGAAACAATAACTATTTACTGAATTATAGACAGAAACTTTTGGCGTTAAATTAAGCAAATGTTTATGTTTAATTAACGATTTATTATATTGTGTTGAGACAGAAGTTCGTTTTGTAAACGAAAATGTGTGCCATTTTCTTCTACCATGTTTATGCACCCACAAGTGTACCATTTTGTTCTCCCATATTTCACTATATTTGGGCCTGCTTCATGATTCCAGGAACTCAGCATCGTTCTGAGTGATGAAATGGTTCAAATGTTTTGTGCAGGATTTCAGAGAATTTAAGTTCTTGCCATTAATGGAATTTTGCGAAGATCAAAATAAATGGTAATCCAAAGGTGCAAAGGTCAGGTGAGTACAGCTGGGTTTAGTATGACATCCCAACCAAGCTGTACAAAAATACGTTTTGACTATAAATGATCCACAAAGTGTTGATAAACCGTAAAAAAGAAATCACTGAAAGTTAATATTAAATATTTGAGTATTGATTTATTCAAACGACTATGTGTCATTTTTGGTTTTTATAGACTTCCAGAGAGAATTGAAGTTCTTCACATTAAGGGGATTATGTAGAAATCGGAATAAGTGGTAATCCGAAGGTGCAAATGTCAGGTGAGTACAGCCAGGTGTAGTAGAATATCCCAACCATGCTGCACAGAAATAAGATGTAGCCGTCTTTGAGTTATCTTTAAGATTCCATTCACCCTGGATTTGTCATCTTTCTGAACTTGATTTTGTTTAAATTATTTTTATAAGATTTCAGGGAGAATTGAAATACCTTCTCATTAAGTGAATTATATAGAGGTCGAAAAAAGTGATAACTCGAAGGTGCGGGGTCAATTGAATATGGGGATATAGTAGAGGAGGTTGGCTGAGATCTTGTCAATCTGTACCAATTATATACTGGGCTTGTAATACGCCACACCCTTCTAATCTTACCAGATACACAACATGTTTCTCTTATGTAAACCAGCTTTTGAGGTGGTTAATGGTAGCTCATTTCGTTTCACCTCATGACTTTTTCACTCTCCATTCGTGTATACAATCCATTTTTCAATGTGATCGTTAATTTTTGTCAAGTTCTTGTTTTCAAAGAAAAATTTCGCAAGCCTTAAATGACCGAATTAACAGTGTATTGTAGATGGAGATGGCACTAATTAACTTTCTTTACGTTATATCGTGTGGCACCCAAACATTGTTCATATATCCAAGTGATTTCACGTGCTCATACTAGGTATGTGGAGTATCTCTGCAATATCCCGTGTGATGTGATCTAGATTATTTTTAATCAGCTTTTCGATATGATCATCAACGACTGCAAGCCTCAATCATATATCATCAAAGCTGCGTTGAAATATCACCTTTCAGAACAGTTACAGCGTAAATTTTAGCCATCTAGGGAAAACGCTATGAAATTTTGTTCAAATTCAATATTGTTACGTTAGTTTGCCTAACTAGAACTAATTTTCATGATAGAGAGACAGAAATACAATGGAAAAAATGATTGGTTCATTTTACTGCTCCATAAATATCAGCGTTACAAGAGCCAGAACTGCCCAGTCAGTTAATTAAGTGCCATACGTGATACTGGCTATGGGCGATCATGTCTTGAAAGAGATATGACTGACTGGACAGAAGATTATCCCACAATAAGTTGCTATTGCTTTCTGCAGTAGACTGGTTGCTGACCAAGGCTATAGAACCCAATCTATCCTATTATTTAACCCATAACTGGAGGGAAGAGACGGATTAATACCTTTCCCAAGGGTATTTGTGCGTAAGTGAATGAAAGAAATTCAACTGGAATTCAAATTCGGCTCCTCGATTTGTCGTTCCGTGTCGATATCCACTGCACCACAATGCAAATCAGAACTGCCCAGTTATCCTTTTTCTGCCACGATAGAGTTCAAGACGTCTACACGGCCTTACGGGTGATGAATTATTTTCCTTCGCTATGTCAATAACTTAACATGTGTTCTGACTCGCTATATGCCTTGGTTTCACCAGTCCTTGACCTGTGTAACTAGTACCCGACGTGGTTTCACCAGCCCCTGACCTAGGTAACTATTACACGCCATGCCTCGTACACAAGGATGCACCATACGCACCGTCTCCGTATTCAATTAGTAAGAAGTAAGATTCACTCGAGCAGCTTCTTTCCAAAAACTGCTCCTTCGTGGAAAAGACTCGCGGTAGGATGCTTTCCCAATCAGTACAATCTTGGCCCCTTAAATCTAGATTTCCCAGTTATCTTTCCCAATGAACTTCCATTTTTGCTTTTCTTACACAAATTCAACAACACACAGTAACAATCTACTTTAAAAGGCTGTTGAACCTCGTATTGGTTGAGCCTTAGTATAAACATATTAGATAGAGAGATAATGAACAGACTGAGATAGATAGATAGATAGATAGATAGATAGATAGATAGACAGACTGAGATAGATAGATAGATAGATAGGAACAGACTGAGATAGATAGATAGATAGATAGGAACAGACTGAGATAGATAGATAGATAGATAGATAGGAACAGACTGAGATAGATAGATAGATAGATAGATAGATAGATAGATAGATAGAGGAACAGACATAGATAGATAGATAGATAGGAACAGACTGAGATAGATAGATAGATAGGAACAGACTGAGATAGATAGATAGGAACAGGACGAGATAGATAGATAGATAGGAACAGACAGACTGAGATAGATAGATAGATAGGAACAGACTGAGATAGATAGATAGATAGATAGGAACAGACTGAGATAGATAGATAGATAGATAGGAACAGACTGAGATAGATAGATAGATAGATAGGAACAGACTGAGATAGATAGATAGATAGATAGGAACAGACTGAGATAGATAGATAGATAGATAGATAGATAGATAGGAACAGACTGAGATAGATAGATAGATAGATAGATAGATAGGAACAGACTGAGATAGATAGATAGGAACAGACTGAGATAGATAGATAGGAACAGACTGTGATAGATAGATAGACAGATAGAGAGAGAGAGATTCTTCTAATAGAAAATATGAAATAGAAAAAGAAATAAAGGAAAACCATTTTTTAAAAGAATGGCAAGCAAAGATTGCAAAAGAAGAGGAAATCAAAAGATGAAATATTTATTATATCCTTTTTATTCGCCCTTTTTGATTTTCGACACCAAAAACAAATTCAAAGAGTTTGTCTGTAAAAATGGAACGAGTAAACACAATCAGGAAGAATAATTGGTTCACATGAATATTGTCTACTCAAGACAAGTGTTGTTTCAATGGCCAAAGAGGTACATCATAATGAGACTTGAAAAGATGCAATTGACCCTTGCAATAGGATTCTAGGCCAGCACTCGGCTGAGAACGAGATCTTTTTTCTCCTTGTAGAATTTATGGAAGAACAGTGCTACAGAAACTCTTTTCTGGAATCATTCCGTTCAAATGTGAAATCGAAAAAATAAATAAATAAAAGGAACTCCAGCAAAAATTAATTGAATCGGGATTTTAATTAATTGAATCGAGTTTCACATTTCTCCACGGTCTTATGGAACCGAGTTTTATCCCTTGTTTCCTCTTTAGGATTTAGTTTCTGTTTCCTTCTAAAGTCTTTTTTTTTTCACTTTCACGCCCACTCAACCTTATGTTATCGCCTTGCTTGGAGTGAATTAATTTTAAAAAATGATATGAACGAAACGATACTATACGACAAGACGGCAATCGCGATTATGTTAAACAGAAAAGGAATTATAATCACAGGTAAAGCTATAAAGACTATTTTACCTGTTTTTTTCTATACTATTGAACGTTTATATATATGTGTTTACAGGTACACAATTTGTCCTGCCGACAATTACAAAGCATCGGGTAATAGTAAATCCAAACAAACTTACATGTGGTTGTTCCATATTTGATTAACAAATAAGAAATATGGTTTCTTCATATTCCCTTTCTCTTTAAAACTTCATACCGTGATTCTCGGACATGACTTGTGTTCCTAAACTAATCGAGGCCAAAGATCATCTAAAACTGAACGTTTAAAGATTGTGAACTTCAGATTCTGAGCACCCTAGAAGTTATGCCAGGATTCGTCATCAGAAGCCACAATTTAAACAACCAGGATACGAAGATGATACAGCGCTGATAGCAGATACGGAAAGGAAACTACAATATTTCCTACATATGTTAGCTGAAGAGAGTGACAAGAAAGGACTAAAATTAAACTGCAAGAAAACCGAATGCATAGTCATCAGCAAAAAGGGCAGCCCAAAATGTCAAATATAGGTGGGGAAGACTAAAATCAAGCAGGTACAACAATTTAAATACCTGGGAAGCGTTATAACAGAAGACGGAAAGTTCGACACAGGGACCCGAAGGCGAATTGGCATGGCGAAGGAAGCACTCCAAAAGTTTGAGTAAAGTATTAAGAAATAGGACAATTTCGCTAGAAACAAGGAAGAGAGGATTGGATTGCTACGTGCTGTTCGTCCTTCAATACGGCAGTGAATGTTGGACAATATCATCAAAGATGAAGGAAAAACTTGAAGTAAATGAAATGTGATTCTACAGAAGGATGCTGCGAATATCATAGATCGAACATGTGTGCAATGAGGAGGTTTTGTAAAGGATAGAAACGAAAAGGAAATTAATACTGAGCATAAGGAAGAGACAGATAAAGTTCCTGGGACATGCAATGAGGAAGAAGGGCTTAGAGAACCTGATACTAACAGGCCAAATTGAGGGAAAAAGAGACAGGGTAAAGCAGCGGATAACATATTTGAAGGTCCCAATCAGGTGGATGATGGAACAAGGGTTGCGTGGTGTAACAGCAGAAAGCGTGCTAGAGCCACCAGGGATAAGGAGATGTGGAAATCCATGATCGCCTACGTCCTGAAAGGACAGGGCACATAGAAGAAGAAGAAGAAGAAGAAGAACTTTATATATAAGGCTGAATCCCAATGCAATAGAAGAACTAATGAGTTCAATCCTTTCTCTGTGCCACTCACGTGACCTTTAATCGGAGTATTCTTAGTTAATAACTCTATTGTGTGTGTAGGTGTCCCCTCACCACAGCTTCCTCTGTTCTCATTCTCACCAATAATTACTACTTTATGAGACCTTTTCATTTCTCTGCAACATTTCTTTTTTATTTCATTCTACGTAAGGCGGTAAAAATCAATACGGCACAATGAGTTACTAAGAGAGAGGGTGAGAGACAATGACCGACAGATAGAGGGAGTGACACTGAGGGATAATTAAAGCAGGTTTCAAAAAGTAACCCAATTGTCCCTTCCAACCATTTACTCAAACGGAAAAAAGACTTTTCGTTACATTTTTATTTCTTTTGCCTTTGATGCATCTTGTGAGTGTTAAATTCCCCAAGCCTCCTTTTTTCGTAATATGTTTATTAAAACTGTTCAACTCTTTCCGATTATCGCTACAAAATTGCAAAGAACTGTACCCAATAACAGAAACCACATAAATTGTGAACTACCAACAGCAGCAACAATTAAAATGGATAGCACGTGTATATTGAAGACAAAATAATGATACAATCAAGATGTTAACTTTCTACGCCACTTCAAATAGTAAGTTTGTAAGGAAACTCCGATCAATACTGTAAAGAGCGATAACAGCTACTGGCCTTGAAAAATATGTTAACTTGGGAAATTATTTTAAGAGAAAGATTTTATAAATTTCAGCCTTAAACAAATCTGTTTGGCCAATGAATGTCAAATGTTTCCTTGTAAAGAAACGTCTATTATTTCTATTACCATTAACATGGTCAGGGAGGAGGAGCACCCATAGAGACTGAACTCATTACCGACAAGAGTTTACGTGCGCTCTAGGTATTTATTTGGCTAAACCGCTTTCAGTCGTTGTCATGTACCTTTTAGACATTGGTAATCATGGCTCTCTACAACCTCCGGTATTTTCTTATTTTCTGTAATATCGCTTCTTTGTGACACCGCTTCGTTTTTCTGTTGATTGTTTCTCCCGTCCATTTGCTCAAATTCAAATAGGCTTCTCTTCATCTTTTGACTTCGATGCATCTCGTGAGTGTTAAATTCTCCAAGCCTTCTTTTATTCGGTATATATTCTCGCAATGTTTCCAACTCTTTCCGATTATCGTGATCTATCAGATCTATGTTCTTTTTTAAAACTTCCCCATTTGTCTCATACTCTCTCTATGGTATTCTTCATATTCGCCGCTAGAAAACACATCTTATTTGCTTGCCGGATTTTTTTTTTTTTTTAATAAGCGTTTCACCCCGAGCAAGGCATGTCACTGCCACTACTGCGCAGGGGGCTACGTAGAGTGGAGAAAGGATGATTAAATATGTCAGAGGGTGGGTGATAGGCGGGTAAGGATACCGAGAATGAGGGTTGGGTAGATGAGAGTGTTCTGAGAATAATTGGGAGTTAGTGTGATAGGAGGTGTCTATTGACCCTACATTTAAACACCTGGAGATTGTAACTGTCGGGAAAGCAGACTTGTGGAAGGGAGTTCCACAGGCGGGAAGCGCGAGAAAAGAAGCTATTGGAGTAGAATTTACGGTTACATCTTATTTGTTTAACTGTAAAAGGATGGGACCTAGTTGCTAATCTGGTATCTCGTGTAAATTCGTGCTTAGGCGGCACCAGTGATCTAAGCTCATCGAAGCAGAAGCCATGAAAGTACTTGTAGAAGAGGCACAGGGAAGCCACATCACGCCGGTGAGAGAGCGGCTGCAGCCGGTCTGCCAAGTCAGTATCAACCACGTTACAGATCCTCCTTTGTATTTTGTCAAGAAGCCCAAGGAGAGCAGCAGGGGCACCCGACCAGATATGGCAGCAATATTCAATACACGGGCGGATGGCAGATTTGTATATGTGCAGAATTTTGATGCAATAAAGTTGCCCAGCTGCTTTATTTTTACTCTTAGTTTCTGGTTTGAGCCTTGAAATCTGACAGTCATTTGTTCCGAAGAAAGTTTCGCAAATACCAGTCTTACAGAAACATGAATATTGAAATTAACACAAATAATCAAGGTGACCTCGCTGTAGAGCATCATTTATCAAATTGGCTTTTACTTGTAAGTTTAATTCTTACTGGGCGAATCACTACAGTCGCCAGTCGGAAGTGAGTCCGTGAAGGAAGTTATCTTAACCCAATCCTGTTTTATGAGGCTAAATTTAAGATTCCTTTTCCAGGAATTCCTTCTTCATTATGTGAATATTGTCAGCACATATAACGGGTGCACAAAGTATTTGAAAAAATGTATTTTCTGGGCTATACATGTAAAAATTACCTAACATAATAATACGCGGCATGCGTTAAATTTAAACTTTCTCATTTTTCTTTCATACGTATCGATAAACTTTCAGCTTTCAACCTTAGAAAGGAATTGAAAAAGCTTGCAGTGCTCATGACACTAGATATCAACTAGAACGACCTGGAAAGAACGACACCAAAGGGCTTCTTGAGGTTGGTCAGACCTTTCATGTTAAGGAAGAAGTTTGTGGAATTTGACGAGAAAGAAAGAACTGTTCTAAACGATCAGATGTTGCAAGTACAGCGGAGTTCATCTAAAAGCGGCTTACTGCCTATCACGTCGATCACCGAAGTTAAGCAACGTGAGCCTGGTCAGTACTTAGATGGGTGACCGCTTGGGAATACCATGTGCTGTAAGCATTTAGTGACGGATTAGGGTTAGGGTGCGTTGTGGTGCAGTGGATATCAGCTCGGAAAGAGAAATCGGTGAGCCGATTTCGAATTCCAGTTGAATACCCTGCATTCACTTAAGCACTGGTACCCTTGGAAAAGGTATTAATCCATCCCTTCCCTCCAGTTATGGGTTAAATAACAAGGATAGGACTTGGAGACCCTACCCTTAAAAACAAATCCCAATGAAACTTGATACTCGAAAAGAAAAAGTATTACTAGACACAAAACCCATATAAAAACAATAAATTGTTGAAACAAAAAGTTATTACCCGCAATAAATAAATAAAATTTAGTTGGCAATAAATGACCCACCGAGGTTGATTTGCCATAAAAACAAAACAACCAACAAATCATCTAAAGCCTCAAGGAAATTATCAACTACAGTAGATCATTATTTACATTATTCGGACTATCGTCCTCATATTTATTGCTATTTGTACGACCGTTGTACACTCCGGCCTTCTTCAGGTGCAAGGAATTTCGAACCGAACCCTTTGTTACAATCACTCGGGTATATCATTCTCATTCCTTGCGTAGTAGTTATGCCACGATTGGAAGTCATGAGTTATCTCGCTCTAACCCTGCAAGTTACTTGTTCACCACTCCAATCGTGGCATTACTACTACGCCAGGAAAGAGAATGATGTACCCAGTGATTTTAATGAAGGGTTCGGTTCGAAATTCCTAGCACCTGAAGAAGGCCGGAACGTACAACGACCGAAACGTCGTACAAATGGCAACAAAAATGAGGACAATATTTCGAATAATATAAATACTGTAAATACTACATTATCCCAGTAATATAGACAAACAGAATGATCTATTATTAAACGTCGTACAAATGGCAACAAAGATGAGGACAATAGTCCGAATGATGTAAATACTGTAAATACTACGTTATCTCAGAAATATAGACAAATAGAATGATCTATTATTAAACGTCGTACAAATAGCAACAAACATGAGGACAATAGTCCGAATAATATAAATACTGTAAATACTACCTCATCTCAGAAATATAGACAAATAGAATGATCTATTATTAAACGTCCTACAAACAGCAACAAACATGAGGACAATAGTCCGAATAATATAAATACTGTAAATACTACCTCATCTCAGGAATATAGACAAATAGAATGATCTATTATTAAACGTCGTACAAACAGCAACAAACATGAGGACAATAGTCCGAATAATGTAAATACTGTAAATACTACCTCATCTCAGAAATATAGACAAATACAGTAGATAAATCAGAAGTACCGTTGATCAGATTAAAAATAATGGGAGCTACTAAATCGGACAAGATGACAAATCGTACGAATGAGGACATGACAAGAAAATCGATGGACTGTTTTTACCGTAATTTTGAACTTCTGTTTCCAGCTCTGAAATCTGACAGTCATTGTCAAAGACATCTTTAATTCTTTTTTTTTTTTACCATTTTTTTTAATCGTATCACCCCGAGCAAGGCGGTAACGCCACTGATGTGCTGGGGGCTACATAAGAGTAAAAAGATTAGGAAAAAAGAGAGTGAAGAGAAAGACAAACCAGTTAAAAAGGAGCAAGAGAAGGATGGGAATACTGGTGTGATGACAGTTGCAAAGGTGGAGAGAAAGGAAAGGATATACGGGGTGGTGAAGAAAGAACTAGAGTCAAGTGGTTAATAGATGTGAAGAATATTGCATCTGTCTATATTTCTGAGATGACTTGTAGCTATTTACATTATTCTGAGCGTTTGGCATATTCACGAAGTTTCGGCTGTTGTACGCTACGACTATCTTCAGGTTAGAAGTTAAAAATTGAATCGAACCCATAGAAGATAAAAGAGTTGGTTGAAGAAATACAAAAAATGACTTGACGCGAAGAATTGTGAGTTACCTGGCCACAGCAGAAGTAATCAAAAATTTGTGGAGTTGAGTCACTAAAGAGAATTAACTAAAACTGAGATATACTAAGGCATGGCGTGAAAAGGTATGGCACGTGGAAATAGAACAATCTATCATCGAGGATTAAATAAATGGTTCAGTTCGAAATTCAAACGTATATCACCTGTAGAAGGCCGGGGCATACAATGGACGAAATATCGTGAATATGACAATGCAGAATTCTTCAGTAGAATCACATCGCTATTGTTTCAATGTAATTTTCCAAAATATTTCACGTTTGGCTGAAAAATGGTCGTTTATGTTTTATTTTTTATATTCTTTTTTCTTTCAGTAATATCTTACGAAAATATAATCGTAAACTTTATTTTTGTTTTCTTCCTCGTTATTTGTTTATCGTTTTCTTTTATGCAAATGTCCTGGGTATAACGATAAACTACATCCGGCAGTAAGATCGGGAGGTTTTGAGAAGCGTGGAACTATTTTTAGTTTCTGTTGTTCCGAGTTTTACCCTGACCCGAGGTGGCAGCACCTGTTGGGGTCCCAGCTATGCGCAAATAATGAAACTCCAAACTGGAATTAAAACACTATGAAAGTATAAAATAAATTTTTATAGTAAAAAAAATTCCAGTAATAGTAAAAAAAAAAAATTACCAAAGCTTCCAAGAAAATTAAATTTCTGTATTCAATGACCCATAAGGATCCGGTGTGCTGTTAAACAATCCAAACTAAATTTTCATGCAAGAATTCTTCTAAACCCTATAAATTACATTCTTATACTAGCCGTAGTAACTCTGCAGTCATGATATGAATATATTTTTAAATCAAACATACATAGGAGATGCAAAATATTTACGGCACTTAAAAAGTGTTGAAAAAATGTGGGAATAATTATCTCTGAAAATATCTGCGCGTATATGTAAATCATTTGCTTCTTGACACCCTACGATTAAGAGTGCAATTCTGAGCAATGAATGATTTCAGAAGAGAAAGCTGCGTGTATAAGAAAGAAAATAAAATGGCGGAACGTCTGCGAACGGCACAGAAGACAAAAAAAGTATTGCAGGACAGGGTGCACAAAAGCAAAGACGAGAAAAGATTGGAGAAAATCGTTCGTACAAAGGCGAGTAAAAATAAGAATTAAGCGTAGATAAGAAAGTAGGTCAGAAACGTGGCTTAGAATTCTAAGGATTGGGTTGCATACGATTGGCATGATGACAAGGTAAAAGCGAACAAGTGGAACTAAAGAGAGAGAGAAAAAAAGACAAATAAAATGACGTTAGAAAAATAAATACATAAATCAGAGATGACGACCATAATGAAAACAAGTGAAGAGAAAGAAGAAGAAAACGAATACAATGACAAAAATAAAGTCCGAAACAAGAAGAGGAAAAGGAGGTGAGAAAAAAAAAGAGGAGGAGAAGAAAAATTATGATGACAAAAGAACGATTAAATAAGAAGTCAAGGAACAAAAAGGAAAAGTGAAGCAAGAAAAAGAAAAGAGAAAAGAGAAAGAGAAAAAGAAAAGCGAAAAGAGAAAAAGAAAAGAGAAAAAGAAAAAGAAAAGAGAAAGAAAAAGAAAAAAGACAAAAGAACGAAGGAAAAAACCGAAGAAAAAGATATTTCTAACAAGAGTGTTCAAATGATAATATTAGCTGTTTCCTTATAAGGAAACATTTGGCATTCATCAGTGGAACAACCATTGTTACTTTCAATTAAAATTTCTAAAATCTTTCTCTAAAAAATTCAGGAAAATAGGTTTTTCATGTCCCCCTAATTATATCGCTCTTTTCAGGGTTGATAGGGAACTTTTCTTCCTAACCTTTTGTTTGAAGTCGTGTAGAACGTCAACATCTTGATTATGTCATTATTTTCTCGTCGAGCTACAGATGATATCTATTCTAGTTGTTTCTGCTGTTAAAAGTTATCAAGTGATGCAATCTATGTTATTTAGTACTAGCAGTATAGCCCGACGTTGCTCGGGTGTAATCAAAGCTTAAAACCTAATCCATGATCCTGGAGCTCAGACTCTTTGGATGTTGGCACAAAAGACTAAAAAGCAATATTTGTTTCCAGTTAAAGCGAAACCGTAGACTGAAAGAAGAATGAAAGGATGTAAGTCAATTTTTGATTTCCTGGTATCGATATCAAATGAGAGTTTTTTTGTCGTAAACTGAATTTTGAAGGCTAAATAAGTCCTCTGATTAAATGATATCATGGCTGAGACTAAGAACTACAATTATACCTACTTAGAGCCAAACCCGAAGCAAAAACTAAAATAAAAGGGCTGAAAAAAATACAGACATACAGGCAGATAAACAGACACACACACACAAACATCTTGCCTTTTATATATATATATATATATATATATATATATATATATATATATATATATATCGATTTTCTGCACTATTGTAAGAACTGCAACCTTGAAACTTCTGAATATCGTTTCTTATGTCTTTGTCTATGAGTGTATCAAATTTTATTAAAATCGGGCCTATCCTTCTATAACCCGATTTTTTCGATTTTCGATATTTATCGGGGTTACCTCGACGCAAAACCTAGGTAAGAACACTCGGAGACGCTTATAGTACGACTGTGTAAATTTTCAAGATAATCGGTTCAGCCATTTCGGGTCTATAGGTAACGGACACACACACACACACACACACACAATGTTCCATTTATAAATAAGTTTAGATAGATAGTTTGTTATTTTTGTGATTCTGTAGCGCTAGTCTACGAAATTCGAAGGATGATTCTTGCTACAAATCTCATAGAGTTAGGATTAGGGTTATTTAAAAAAAAAAGAATAAATAGGTCTTTTACTCTTATTAATATTAGTACTTTATTAGCACCTCACAATTGTTACTATCGTTCTTATAATGATTGATTGCTTTGATCCCCTTAATGTTTCTACATAAATTGTTATTCTTATATTGTCCTTTATTCGGTTTGTTAGTCTTTCTGGGATCAAGTGACACCAAGAATCTCTAATTCCATTTAACTCCAACTGTTTACATTCATCCAGTTTTTATTATTAATAATAATAATTTTGGGGACGTATATTGGTGTAGTTTTCGATGTGCATTCTGTTTTTGCGGCAATAATTTTTCGAAATATCCTTGCAGGAACTTTCCCGAAGGTCTACAATTTTGCTTTCAATTACACGAAACGATTTTTAGTTTTCTCGATCGTGTTCCAAATGCAACTATACTACAAGAATTACTTCAACAGTCATTTTTCATATTTTTTCAACTTCCTAGCAAGATTTGGGTATTTTTAAATATTTTCAGTTTCCTTGGAGTCCGTTCTTGTACCATATGGAACAACAAAGTTAATGATGTGACTTTTGGTATTCTTTTTATCTATAGCAATAAAATAGTCTCGTCTTGTTTTATTGACATTATCTGTTTGGACTGAGAAATCCCAGAATATCTTGTGACTGTCATTTTCTGTCATTGCTACAAGTTGGTAGACATAGAATTTCTGTTTCACATTGAAGACAAATTTACTTTTCAAAGGATTCTCTTATCAATTCAGCCATGTCGTCTCTCTTATTCTTTTCACGAAGTATATGGATAACAACCCCATCAGTTTGCTCACAGACCCTGCATTTTATATTGTTATTATTATGTTGTCATTTTTTATCATATTTCGATTTCTGCTATGGTCGCACTACCTACCAAGTCTGCAGGAAGACCTAAGGCAGGTCGTGGTTGTCGCTATGGCTCCATTTCATGTTTTTTCTATCTCCTCTATCATCCCTAGCGTTACATAGACAAAGTTCTCCTTAGTGTGTGGGCTGTACTTAACAAGACAATTTTTTATATATCTCTTAAGCTGGAGTTTCCAGGGATTCTTTCAATGCGTTGTTTTGTTCCTTTATTTTTATCATTCCAAGTGCACTTACTATCACTGGCACGATTCTTGTTTTCAATTTCCACATTTTTTCTATTTCAATTTCCAGATTATTATTATTATTATTATTATTAGTAGTAGTAGTAGTAGTAGTAGTAGTAGTATTTGGTTACTCACCACTCAGTGGTTTTCACAGGAAGATCAGTGTTTCTCAACAAATTCCATTTTCGGGACAACTACAATCTCCAAGAATTTAAATTCAATGTCAATTGCGATCTCTTATCTCCTTGAAATGCCTAACAACCCCTGTATCATGTTCTTATCTCTTTCCACTCTACTCTCATGTAGCTCTCTTCACACCAGTGTTCCCATTCTTCTCTTCCCCATTCTCTGAACCCCCTCCTCTGTGACCTGTTTCTCTTTCTCTTCACTCTTCTCTTGTGCACCAGTGCTGCCTTGCTTGGGGTGAAATGATAATATAAAAACAAAAATTCATAAATAATATCACTCGACAACTTATAAGAGTTTCATCATAAATGACTACTATTTCTATGTACGATTAATGTGTGTGTATAAAATACTAGTTTTTGCCTTAAGAAAAATATAACCGACATTTAAAAGAAATTTATTCAAGTTTAAAATGCTCAAATGGTTTCAGACCTTCTATGGCACATGGCATAAGATTGTTGAATATCCAGTTTTTAAAGATTGCAAAAACGTTAAAAAAAATATTGTTTTCGTGACATATTTGCTAACATGCCATTTTCGCTAAATGCGTTTTTTGTTCTTTTGGAAAAAATTCAATGAACTCTAGGCATAGATTTAGGGTTATTGCAGATTTTGTGATCAACACTGAAGAAATGCTTCACTCATAACTTGCGTCCGGTGCAGAAAGACTACGAGGGGTGAAAATCTGTAACATGTGCAAACTATTAGGTTAGTAATTTCCGTTTAAGGGAATCAATTGTAATGACGAATATATCATTTTAACTACTAACTCTACGTAGGAGTCAAGAATAAATTTGAAGTACACTAAAATACATTAGCTTTTGTAGTGCAGTAGCAGCGTACACAGTGAATTAAAGGGAAAAAATCAATGTAAAGCCAAAAGAATAACACGAGTTAACATTTTGGAATATGGATGGACTACTCGACCTCCGACACGCCATATTCACCTATGACCTTGCACCAACTAGCTATAAAAATTTTTATCGATCGCTGCAAAATAGTCTGATGAAAGAAAACTCTCTATAATGAAAACCAGATTCATGATTTCGTCAAAAACAGTTTCAAATAAAAATCCACAATTTTTTTTTTTTACGAAGATCTGCTTGGTGGTTGGTAATGTTGGTTATCTAATTGAATGAAATATAATTGTACTTGATTTTTTAAAGAGTAAAAATATAATTTGTTTATCAATTTTATTCTTAAAAAATGGAAAAAAATGAGGACTCAACCCATTGGAGTATTCAACATGGAGATAACCGCAAACAATATCAAATCAGTAAAATGGAATTTTCTTTTAAATAATTTAAAAAATCTAAAAAAGTTAATTTGATAAAAAAGCAACAGAGAGAGGGGAGACTGAGATTATGAAATTTAAAATAAAGTTAAATTGTGAAATGGTTGTTAAGGAATATGGAAACATTAAATAAATTGATAATACATTTTATTTAAAGAAGTTTTCTTGATTTCGGTGGAGAGGGGTTGCTACTGCATAATTTAAAGTGAAATTTGACCGTCAGACATTCATAATAATTTCGTTTGCTGGGCGGTGGTCATAAATTATTGTTTAGCGTCTTAATTCAGTCATGTTTACATTATATTGAAAAAGAAAATCGACAAACATTCCTTATAGCAATCTGAAACACATGCGTTCAGCTGGCCTTGTGTCAAACTAATCAAAATCTAATAAATGCCTGTGATATCAGCACTTGAGTGTATCACTCCAAAGAGACGACCGTAGCCCAATTCTGTCTCTTCCAGTCGACAATTGCAGCCTATCTTTCACGTCTAATATAAAAATAGGACGACGTTTTTGTCGAAGCTCTAAGTACGTAAACAATATGGGGGGTGCAGAAGAGTGGGTGCTTTAAAAGAACTCATTGGGTGGTGGCAGGGTAGGGTTTTTGTGGGGGGGGGGGGGTGAAAGAAAGGATATAAAGAAAAAGAAAAATACAACTGACGGCATCTCCGTCTACAAACTTTCGCATAAAAGCTCTCTCCCTTGTGTGTGTGTGTGTGTGTGTGTGTGTGTGTGTGTGTGTGTGTGTGTGGCCGGGGAGGGTGTGACGGCTGGGGTTTAATTGCTTGAAAGTGGGGGGGGGGGGGAGACTTGCTTCTCTTCTTGCATGACAGACTGCAATTTCTCGCTTCGTACTGTTGTTTGGAAACAAAAATACATTGTCGACATTTTGGCGGGCGCATCGGTAACGCAAACAGAAAAAATAACGAAGGCACCAATGTCATTTGCATTTGTATTAGATAGCAATTTTCCATGTATATATATATATATATATATATAATAAAAAATACACATTAAGGTCTAACAATGGTACTTGACGAGATAAAAAGTGCTCAACGCTTCACAGCAGAGCAAATATTCCTATTATAATTTATAAAAAGTTGTCTTCAGTGGTCTGCCTATACTCGGATTTCCATGTGTACACAATAAACAATCCTCGAGTGGTCGGTCGGTAGCTCTTTAGTGGAGTAATGAATATATATATATATATATATATATATATATATATATATATATATATTTGTAAACAAGTTATTTAAGACACCACTCATGGTAGAAACCTAGGTCGTGTAATAACTCGTTTACAAATGAAAAATACTCAAACGTTCTACAATATAATTGTTTTGAACACTTTTTAATACAAATGTGCAGTGGTCTAATCTTATTATGACCAGAAACTAAGTAATTAAACAATATATATATATATATATATATATATATATATATATATATATATATATATATATAGGTTTCATTAAAAATGACAGACAAGGAATTATCCTTAAGTTTTTTTATATAATTTTTCATGTGTTCGTAAAATCTTTGGGCATTTTCTTATCTAATTTGAGTTCCGAAAAAAATATATACGAACACATGAAAAATTATATTAAAACCTTTGTTTGTCATTTTTTTATGAAACCTGTATAAAAGAGAGTTTGCTGCCCAAATATATATATATATATATGTGTGTGTGTTTCAGATTGCTATAAGGAATGTTTGTCGATTTTCTTTTTCAATATAATGTAAACATGACTGGATTAAGACGCTAAACAATAATTTATGACCACCGCCCAGCAAACGAAATTATTATGAATGTCTGACGGTCAAATTTCACTTTAATTATGCAGTAGCAACCCCTCTCCACCGAAATCAAGAAAACTTCTTTAAATAAAATGTATTATCAATTTATTTAATGTTTCCATATTCCTTAACAACCATTTCACAATTTAACTTGATTTTAAATTTCATAATCTCAGTCTCCCCTCTCTCTGTTGCTTTTTTATCAAATTAACTTTTTTTAGATTTTTTTAAATTATTTAAAAGAAAATTCCATTTTACTGATTTGATATTGTTTGCGGTTATCTCCATGTTGAATACTCCAATGGGTTGAGTCCTCATTTTTTCCATTTTTTATATATATATATATATTCAAGTTTCGTTAAAAATGATAGACAAGGCGCTATGGTTAAGTCTTTTTATACAATTTTTCATGTGATCTCATATTTTTTTCTTTTCAGATCATCAATTATGTAAAAATTGTTCGAATGCCATATTTATTCAAACGCTTTCGACTATAGTTTTACCCATTTTTCAAGGAATAATTTTATCTAAGTTTTATTTAAATATATGGATTGTTTCGTATTTGTAGTGTTATAGGTATGTTTTATTTGCCATACTCAGTCATCACATTGTGGCCGTGTTCACAATTGATATTGTTGAGTGTTGCCTTTTTTCTTCTTTATTTATAATGCTTTCATATTTTTTTGCCATTTTTATTATTATATTATATTATCGACGAGTATGTTACAGATAGAGTTTGGTAGGTCTCCATATTTATTTAAATGAGTTCTAATAGAGCTATGGTAAGAGAGATGTAACGTGAGTCTTCTTATCAAGCGTGTAGCGGTGTATCCAGTGTAATTATTTACGAATTTGGATTGATCAAGAACACATTTTCTTAAAGGACATGTAAATTCGTAAATAATATTGATTCTCTGTATTTTAAAACTTGCAGGTTAATTATTCCATTTGACAATATTGTTAGCGGTTTTAAATTTTGTGTCATAGATAATTAATTTAATTTTCTTTTTTATATTTTCTGGAGATGTGTATTTTCTTAAAATGTTTCTAAGTGAAAATTCACCTTGCTTATAATTAATAGACATTTGGTTTTTGTAGAAAATACTAATATTGCTTTTTTTTTTCTTTCTGTGTATTTCTGTGTATTTGGTGTTGCTATTGGTTACCTTAGAAAGAAAAAGTCTAATATGGGATTCTATCAGATGGTATGTAAATCCGTTATTAACAAGCGTTTCAGGCGGGCGAGAGGAGGAATTCACGTGCGCGGTCACAAGGAAATGCTTCATAACACCTATTTTAGATCTAAGAGCATATTGACGAGTAAAATTAATGTAGCAGGAGATTTTACTTGTCGTTTTTTTTATATAATGAAGATTACTACCGAAATACACAATATATGTGTGTGTGTGTGTGTGTGTGTGTGTGTGTGTGTGTGTGTGTGTGTGTGTGTGTGTGTGTGTGCTTATTTTTGATAAAATCCGTTCATACTCACGGATAATCTTTCGCGTATTAAAATTGAAAGATGTCAGAAATGAGCTGTAAAGTTGACAGATGGTATTATCATTCATTTTTCAAGGTACCCAAGTACTTTCAATCTCTTTCGGGGATCATCTTCAGGGCTGTGAGTTATGGTAACAATAATAACCGCAAAACGTTACAGTTCATTTCTGACATCTTTCAATTATAATACGCAAAAGATTATCCGTGAGTATGAACGGATTTTATTAAAACTAAGCAAACAATGATTTCAGTCCATTTAATCTGACATGTCTAAAAGAAAATTTGCTGCCTAAATACACAAATTATATATATAGCAATCCATCTTTTATGTTATGCAAGTTTCGTTAATAATATTTAGTTAAAAGTAAAATAAAATTAATCCTTGATAATGGCTAAAGTATAGCCGAAAGCGCCGGGAAAATAAAGCATTTGGACAATTTTTATATAATTTTTATATAATTTTTATATAATTTTTATATAATTTATCTACTGAAAAGATAAAAAAAATTATAAGCTCACATAAAAAGTTATATAAAAAATGTAACCACAGCATATTTTTGTGATTTTTCACGAAATATGCATATATATATATATACTACCGGCCATAATTATTAGGCGACCCAGTGTTTAAAAAAAAATGATGTACTTAATACTATTTTTTAGTATTTATCGCCAAATGAATAATGGTAAATGAAAATAGAATGGTTCTTTTGTTAATATTGCACAATAACATGTGCATCAAATGACTTTATAAATATTTAATAGTTACCTATATTGCAGTTTCATCAATGAAAGAATGAAGAAAATTTAGGGTGATTCGGACGAGTTCATCTTTGCTTCATTGCCTTGTAAAATTTTTCAAAGTAATAATAACAAAAGAACCATTCTATTTTCATTTGGCAATAAATACTAAAAATAGTATGAAATACATTTCTTTTAAAAAACTTGGGTGGCCTAATAATCATGGCCGGTAAGGTATATATATGTGTGTGTGTGTGTGTGTGCGTGTGTGTGTGTGTGTGTGTGCGCGCGCGTGTGAATGGGTATGTGTGTGTGGTGATTTCTGTTGTTCACCTAATGCAAGATCAAAGAGTGAGTAAGGTTAGGGTATTATTGAATTGTTGAAAGTAGATAAGCTTGGAGACTTGAAGAGGTTAAGATTATAGTGATCGGGAAAGCATCCTCTCAGAAGTTTGGCCCACAAAGTTGCAGTTTTGGGGAAACAAACTATCCGACGTAAACGTCCTTCTTAACAATGTAGTGCAAAAGAAATTGAATCTCGCTCACCCGAAATTTGGTTTATCGACTTATCTATGCTCACATTCTCTGTTTGGTCTCCGGAAACGTTCAGCATTCGTTGTTAAATGTCATGAATGTAATTTTTGTTTTGCAGGGCGTTACGTAGGAAGAAAGTTATGAGAAAGAGTGACAGGTTATAGAAGTTGTCAGGAAGTGGGTAAGAGTAGGATGAGAATACAGATGAGAGTGGAGTGGACGGAGAAAGGAGCATGAGAGAGAGGATGCAAGTTAGTGAGGTAGGAGATGACTATTGACTTTACATTTAAATTCTTGGAGATTGTAGCTGTCGAGGAAGCAAGTAAATGGAAGAGAATTTCACAGGCAGGAAGTGCGAGAAAAGAAGTTTCTGGGGTAGAATTTGCGTTTACAATTTATTGGTTGCACAATAAAAGGGTGGGACCCAGTTGCTAATATTGTGGCTTAAGTAAATTCATGTATAGGGGGTACCAGTGAGCTAAGTTCATCGGAGCAGAAGCCGTGAAAGTATTTGTAGAGGAGACACAGGGAAGCCACATTGCGCCGGTGATAAAGTGACTGTATCCGAACTGCTAAGTCAGAATCAATCACATTAGAGATTCTCCGTTGGATTTTGTCAATGACCCCTAGGTGGATAGCAGGAGCACCCGACCAGATATGACTGCAGTATTTAATGCAGGGGCGGATCGTAGATTTTTATATGTGCAGAATTGTTTCTGACGGGAAAAACTTCCTGGCTCTACACAGAGAACCGACCTTCTTAGCAACGGATTTAGCTATATATATATGCTTTTTTAGCGCTAATCTAAACTTATTTATAAATGGAACTTTGTCTGTGTGTGTATGTGTCTCTATGTGTGTGTGTGTGTGTGTGTGTGTGTGTGTGTGCGTTACCTATAGACTCCGAAACGGCCGAACCGATTTTCTTGAAAATTTACACAGTCGTACTATAAGCGTCTGCGAGTGTTCTTAACTAGGTCTTGTGTCGAGGTACCCCCGATGAATATCGAAAATCGATAATCGAAAAAATCGGGTTATAGAAGGAGTGAGTGGTCCGATTTTAATCAAATTTGATACGCTCATAGACAAAGACATAAGAAACGATATTCAGAAGTTTCAAGGTTGCAGTTCTTACAATAGTGCAGAAAATCGATAATATATATATATATATATATATATATATATATATATATATATATATATAAAGCAAGATGTTTGTGTGTGTGTCTGTTTATCTGTGTGTATATCTGTATTTTTTCAGCCCTTTTATTTTAGTTTTTGCTTCCGGGTTTAGCTCTAAGTAGGTATAATTGTAGTTCTTAGTCTCAGCCATGATACCACTTACTGAGAGGACTTATTTAGCCTTCAAAATTCAGTTTACGGCGAAAAAACTTATTTGATATCGATACCAGGAAATCAAAATTTGACTTACATCCATTCATATTTCTTTCAGTCTACGGTTTCGCTTTAACTGGAAACAACTATTGCTTTTTATTCTTTTGTGCCAACGTCCAAAGAGTGTGAGCTCCAGTACCATGGATTGGTTTTAAAGCTTTGATTACACCCGAGCAACGCCGGGCTATACTGCTAGTAACCCAATAAATGCAACTGTTACTGAAAATAAATTTGAACAGATATGAAACTTATTTCATAAATGGTGAGTACACAACAACAGCAAAGTAAGTCTTAAAATTCATAATTATTAATAATAAAACCTACATTGTTTAGTTTGGCACAAGGCTACTGTTGTTGGGCCTCTAATGAAGATCACTTTCCCTACGTAAGCTAGAGTTTATGAAACTAATTTCTTAGCAATAGTACTATGGTAGATGTCTCGTTATTCGTTAAGAAAATCAACAAGAGAAATTTACTACAATGAGATACAAGCACCGAATAAGTTTTTAAAAATCATTCAGTTCTTGTGTTTACAACGAGAGGAGAAATGGCAACGGTTGAACGAGAAGATGAAATAAAGGTGGGCCATTGTCTGCAAGTTATTTACAAAACTGAGCTTGGGCTTCTTTTATGCAAATAGTTAAATTGGTCGGCAAGTCGATTTTGCTTAAAACATCGCACTAACGTAGGTGCGTGGTTCGGTGTCACCAACGGAGAAGCTGCGGAAGTCGACGACTGCACATGCGCAAATTGATTAACGATTGCATTACAATCTGCCATTGTTTTTGTTGATAAACAAAATGCTTTTCTTATTTTTGTCGACCTAGAAAAAGACATTTACCCGCTTACACCATTGATTACAGGCAAATAGGATTTATTTGCCTTTACCTTCAAACAAGTAGACGATCTGTCTCTCTTTTTACACCGATCTGATCGATTTTACCTCAAGTGTGTTCACCTAATGATTTTATTCTCGTCTACCAATGTTGATATGAAACAAATGTCTTAGTACATTGCCATGCTCAGAGTGAAATGATTAAAACCCCAAACAACTAAAGGAGAGATCAGCTACAAAATTCGGAACATGTTTGTTTTTAAAAGTGCGTTCATAAACTGTGGTGTCTTCAGCATTGATGTTCATTGATATTCTGAGAATATTCCTTGTCTGATCGGTAATAAAAAGCAGAAAGTAAGAACGAAGAGAGAGGCTACGGAACGCCTGTATTGATTTGATATGATTCAGAAGACAGGCCATTCACAACTACACCTTCATAGACATACCTGAGATCAAACATGATGACTGCGAGTTTATGTAATTATTACAAGGAGTAATGCTGAGGATTTGCTGCAGCAGACACCTTGTCAAATGCCTTTGAGATGTGCATGGTAATCTGGTGATAACGCTATTATCGATCGCCACACTGACACTGTTTGAAATGACAACTAAAATATCTGCTGTTTTTTTTTAATCGTTTCACCCCAAGCGAGGCGGTAAAGCCAATGATGCGCAGTGGGGATTACATACAAGAGAAAAATTAGATAGGAGAAGAGTAAAGAGAAAGATGAACCAGTTACAGGTGTCAGAGAAAAGAGCAAAGCAACCTCTCGTGCCTCCCATAAGCATGGACCAAGCGAGTCTCCCTGAGAGCAATATACTGCACACCCTCGGCCTCACCCTATCTTCCGATCTCAAGTGGAACTATTAGATTGAGTCAATAGCTAAAACTGGCAGGAGTTAAATCTATGCTGTTTATCACCCAGAAGATTATTTCCCTTTGATACGAGGATAGAGCAAAAAGAAAAAAAAGGATGTGACCAACTTTGACCCAAGTTTGAACTCAAAATGCTTTTGAAGTTAAAGAAGGCCCCAATTTTAGCGATTGTCATTTAGTGCATTTGGTACGGTGGCTGAAAGAATAGAAACAGGAAAAAAATTGGCATTGATTGCCAATGGAACTGTTGGAATAAGTTACTCTCTTAAGACTAGCATGAATAATCCTGAAGTGATGAGCACTTAGAATCAAAGGAAAGCTTCAAGATACCTAAGGTAGCTGGTTTTGGTCCGCTATCGTTAGCAGATATTAAGATCATATCGAAGGAAACATTGTTAATAATAATAAGCATTCATAAGATCAGCAATAATATGAATATTAATAATTGATAAGATCAGTAATTCAGCGTTATCTAAAAAATTATTGGCAGAGAGATTAAACTATTAGCCGCATTGTATCAGAATGTCCGTGTATAGTTTAGAACGAATATAAGAAAAGGAGGCTTGATAAAGTAACTATCATTATTCATTGAAAGCTGTGTAAAAAGAACAAATTTGAATGTAGAGGCAAACATTATGAACATATGATTACAAAGAAGAATAAATTACTGGAGAATAGCAAATAGAAAATATGTGTGATATTCCGCTAAAGACAGTGAAAACGTTTTTCTTTTTTTTATATACCGTGTCCTTTCAGGACATGGGCGCTCATGGACTTTCACTTACCCCTATCCCCAGTCGCTTGTAACACTTTTCCTCCTGGTATCTCTCCCAAACCCTGCTCCGCCTTCTACTTGCTCATGACCATCAAATATGTCACGCGTTGCTTTCCCCTGTCTCACTTTTCCTCTATCCGTTCAGTGAGTATTAGGTTCTCTAAGTTCCCCTTCCTCATTACGTGTCCCAGAAACTTCAGCTGCCTCTTCGTGATGTTAAGTAAAAATCTCCTTTTCGTTTCCATCATTTATCTGACCTGTGAGTATCAGGTTCTCCAATCCCTCCTTCCTCATTACGTGTCCCAGAAACTTCAGCTGTCTCTTCGTGATGTTAAGTAAAAATCTCCTTTTCGTTTCCATCATTTATCTGACCTGTGAGTATCAGGTTCTCCAATCCCTCCTTCCTCATTACGTGTCCCAGAAACTTCAGCTGTCTCTTCGTGATGTTAAGTAAAAATCTCCTTTTCGTTTCCATCATTTATCTGACCTGTGAGTATCAGGTTCTCCAATCCCTTCTTCCTCATTACGTGTCCCAGAAACTTCAGCTGTCTCTTCCTGATGTTAAGTAAAAATCTCCTTTTCGTTTCCATCCTCTCCATAATCTTATATGTTCGGTCCATGGTATCCTCAGCATCTTTCTGTAGGACCATATTTCTGTTGCTTTGAGTCTTTCCTTCATCTTCGAGGAAATCGTCCAGTATTCGCTGCCATATAGGAGGACAGATATCACATAACAGTCCAGTACTTTTTTCCTTTTCCTTTTCCAACAAAATTTTCTTGTCTCTTAATACTCTGTTTAGCATTTGAAATGTGTCCTTGGCGATGTCAATAGCAAATAAAGATTATTATAATACCACTAATCATTGAAAGATTAAAACAATCTTTCTGATACTGGATTGCAATTTGGCAAGATTCATTGCTCAGAACTGTTAGGACACTTAAGAAAATCCCGGATTCACTGAAAAGCAGAAATAATCAGTTTGCTTTTCAGAAGTGACGAAAGGTAATCGGAAAATAGTCTTCATATCGACCTTTACAATCGATACGGAAATGAAATTATAATAAGTAACCGTGATAAATATTTAAAAACAGTAAACGTTCGAATTGTGCGAACGAATTGCATTCGATTCAATAAACAAATGAGCAAATGAAAATAAATCAGAAAAAGTAAGTGTTCTTTTCTCTGTCCACTTATCTCTAGAAACACTTGATCCCCGACATTGACCACTCTTCTTTTATACATTGAGCTAATGTAGTGTGTGTGTGTGTGTGTGTGTGTGTGTGTGTCACAGTGCAAAGAAAGACTCCAAATTCTGAAATCTGTTGTAACACAAGATAAACAGACAGCATAAAAAAAAGTGTCTTTTCTCGCACGTCACCGTATATTGAAGTATGTTCAATATTTAAAAAAAAAACCCTTACACACAAATTTAAGTTTGACTGTTTATAAGACGCGTCACCTTGAGTGACTTAAAGTTGGTTCCATCTAACGTGAGAATGCCAGAATGAAAAACCAGTTGCGTAACTAAATACAGAATAATCCTTGAAGACGAATGTTTTTTTTAATCATTTCATCCCAAGCAAGGCGGTACCGCCACTGAGGTGCAAGGGGCTACATAGGAGATTTAAAGTTTTAGGCAGGAGGAAAGTGAGGAGAAAGACGAACCAGTTACAGGGGGTGTTAGAGAAAGGGCAAGATAAGGATGTGAACAGATGTGTGAAGACAGTTGCGAAGGTAGAGAGAAAAGAAAAGAACAAGATACACGGGGTGATGTAGAAAGGGCTGGAGTTAAGTGGATAAGAGATGGAAATTGACTTTGCATTTAAATTCCTGGAGGTTGTAGCCGTCAGGAAAGCAAGTATATGGAAGGGAGTTCCACAGGCGGAAAGTGCGAGAAAAGAAGCTGATGGAGTAGAATTGAGGCCTGCATTCGGTTGATTTAACTAAAAGAGTGAGACCTTGTTGCCAGTCTGGATGCATGAGTAAATTTTTGTGAAGGGGGCACCAGTGACCTAAGTTCGTCAGAGCAGATTTCATATTTATAGAATAGACAGAGGCAAGCCACATCCCGCCGGTGAGAAAGTGGCTGGGGTCGAGCTGCCACATCGAGACCAATGACATTACAGATTCTCCTTTAGAGCCTCTCGAGAACACTGAGATGAACAGCAAGGGCACCTGACCAGATATGACAACAGTATTCCATGCACGGTCGGATGGTTGATTTGTATATGTGCAAAATGAATTCAGGCGGAAAAAACTTCCTGGCCCGCACAATGACCCAACCTTCCTGGCCCGCACAATGACCCAACCTTCCTGGCCCGACACAGTGACCCAACCTTTCTAGCAGAGCAATATTCGTGAAAAAAATAAGATAAAATAAAAATAAATATGAACTTTGGTAAATTTACCGAAAACGCAAAACACCTAATTCGGAAATTTGAAAAATTAAATAAAACATTAATAGAAGGCACTTGTCAATATTTATAACGAAACATGTTTGAGAGAATTTTTGCTGTCGAAATATTCATAAAGTAAATTTGCAAAAACGTTTAATTGATTAGTTAAACTGTTTTTCGATGTATAATCGCAGCAACATTTAGTAAGTTTATAGCTTTTGTTTCTGACATCATTTGTGACTGCAACAAAAAAGTTAAAAATGTTTTGTAATAGTTTTACATTCTCAAGACAATTTCTAATCCACGTTTTATATTGTGAAATGTGCTTGTTTGTATCACGAAAATACGATAGTAAAATCGTAAGACTATCGTATTTGAAGCCCCTAGGCTCTGAATAAAATAACAGGCTTAATATGCCACATTTCTAGAGATTATAACTAATAGGGTTTCATATTTCGATACCTACCTCAGTGATGTTTATCAGTCTGGTTTACTGATGTAGAGAGTTCGATCTTGACTGAAGTATTGCTTATTGTTGTAGCCTTGGACCAGACTAAATTAAAATTCCGTTTTGTTATTTGTTTTTAAGGGTTTTTTTTTTCTAAATGAGTCAGAAGATAAGAAGCTGATAAAAATCGAGTTATCGCATGAGATTTCTCCTCCCGTGGCACATTTTGAAAATTTCGATTTGAAGGTCCTTCTACTTTGATAGTTTATTTTTAAGATCTTTACAGGGACTGCCATGTCAATAGGAAAGTACCTTCTGTTTTTCTGGGAAGTGTTCTAACAGAAGAAGGAAAGTGTGACACAGAGATCCGAAGGCGAATTGGCATGGCGAAGGAAGCATTCCAGAAGTTGAGTAAAGTATCAAGAAACAGAACAATTTCGCTAGAAACAAAGAAGAGAGTACTGGATTGCTATGTGATGTCAGTTCTTCAATATGGCAGTGAATGCTGGACAATATCATCAAAGATGAAGGAAAAATTTGAAGTAAATGAACTATGGTTCTACAGAAGGGTGCTGCGAATATCATGGATCAAGCATGTGTGCAATGATGGGGTTTTGGAAATGATGGAAACGAAAAGGAAATTAATACTGAGCATTAGGAAAAGACAGATGAAGTTCTTGGGACATGCAGTGAGGAAGGAGGGCTTATAGAACCTGATACTAGCATGCCAGATAGAGGGGAAAAGAGATAGGGGAAAGCAACGGATAACATGTTTGAAGGACCTGATCAGGTGGATGACGGAACGAGGGTTGCATGGTGTAACAGTAGAAAGCGTGCTAAAAGACACCAGGGATAGGGAAACGTGGAAAGCCATGATCGCCTACGTCCTGAAAGGACAGGGCACATAGAAGAAGAAGAAGATCACAATATCTGACCAGTTAGCTTTGGTTGTTATGTGTTTGTGTATTGTAAACCCCCATAAAATTCTTAGAGGTCCGATCTCTGCAACCGAGCCAGGGTGATGTTCACACAAGTTTCTTGCAGCTTCTTTCCCGTAAAAGTTGCATATTTTTCAGAGCAGATATTAGCCTTGTATCGTGCCGAGTTAATCTCATGCGATAATCCTTGCAGGACGTAGGCAATCATGGCCTTCCACATCACCCTATCCCTTGTAGCTCTTAAAAGCCTTTCTCTTGTTACTTCTCCCAAACCCTATTCTGCCACCCATTTCCTCAAGCCTATTAAGTATGCCATGCGTTACTTTCCTCTGCCTCTCTTTCCCCTCTACCTTTCTTGTGAGTATCAGATTCGCCAAGCCCTCCTTCCTCATTACATGTACCATAACTTCAGCTTTCTTTTCATGATGTTAAGGATAAGTTTCTTTTTCGTTTCCATCCTCCCTAAAAGCTAATCATTGCTCACATGTTCGGCCCATGGTATCCATATCATCCTTCTGTAGAACCACATTTCGGTTGCTGCAAGCCTTTCTTTCATCTTCGATGAGATTGTCTAGCATTCGCTACCATATTGAAGGACATACACCGCATCCACTACTCTTTTCTTTATTTCCAACGAAATTTTCCTGTCTCTTAATACTCTTCTTAGTTTTTTGGAATGAATCCTTGGTCATGCTAATACGCCCTTACGCTACTTAAATGAAAACAAAATATTGTTTCGCTCTGACCATCACTCTCAAACTTGTAAAATCAACTGCCATATAAAAATTTCAGTGCTATTTCAATTTTTCAGTGAAAAATTTGTTCAAATCTGAACGTCGAAATATGATTAAAACATTCCAAAATTTGTCTCTGATGCGGACATGTTGTGTTCAACGCTTCCTCAAAGCCTAGATGCTTGCTTATTGGCAAAACTTTACCAAATTACGTTTAGAAATATAAATGAAGACAGTTTATTACCTGAAGAAGAGGAACATATAACAGCCGAAATGTCGTGAATGTAGCAATAAAGATGAAAACATTTCGAATGATATAAATAGTATAAATAAAGATAGCGAGCTCTTAGCGAATCTGTTATCGACGCAATATGTAGTATTAGTGGGCTGTTGCGTTCACTTTCACACCAACACCCTTGAGAAACGCATGACTCCTTCTCTTCCCACTCCCCAGCCGAATAGACTGGGCTTTCTGACACAGGAGATGAACAACAATGCATTTCAAATTATTCCTTAGTTCCACAAGTTCTGACCTTAACGCTCATTGTAGCGAACCACACTCACAGCCTTTCGCACCCCATTGGTGAGATGTAAGGTCCACTCGATCAGCTTCTTCCCACAAACCCCTACTTTGTGGAATCGACTCATCAGAGGGTGCTTCCCTGATCACTAGAATCTTAATCTGTTCAACTCTTTGATTAACCCTCTTCTTCCCCACATAGAAAATTTGCTTCTTACCGCCTAATTTGTAACTCTGTCGCGTGAGGGACTCTTGTACTGGGTGAATATTGTTGTAAAAAAATAAATCCTGGTTTTCAAATAGATTGACGCTAACCAATCTTCATAAACACGTGTGGCTGTCAGAATATTTGTAGAGTTTTAAAATCAACAATATGAATATTTTTGAGTTAAGTGCAACGGTTAACGAAGTCGTCACCGGATGTGCGTTTTGGTGCAGTGGATATCGGGGAGCCGAGTTCGAATTCCAGCTGAATTCTTTGCATTCACTTACGCGCAAATACCCTTGGGAAAGGTATTAATCCGTCTATTCCTTCCAGTTATGGGTTAAATAACAGGACAGAGTGGATTCTATAGCCTTGGTCGGCAACAGTCTACCGCAGAAAGCAATGGCAACCTACTGCGGGATAATCTTCTGTCCAGTCAGTCATGTCTCTTTCGAGACATGATCGCCCAAGCGTGTATCACGTATGGCACTTAACTGACTGACTGATTATAATAATTGAAAACATGATTAAGGCTTCTACTGGTCATAAAGTGGGGGATCAGTTTTATATTGTTATGAAGTAATAAACTGATCCCCCAACTGTTTACTAGCCAGATAGTCTACCACAGGATTCAATGACAACCTACTGCGGGATAATCTTCTGTCCAGTCAGTCATGTCTCTTTCGAGACATGATCGCCCAAGCGTGTATCACGTATGGCACTTAACTGACTGACTAGTCTGTAATCAATTCCGGGTTCGATTTTATGCAAATTTATTCTTGTGTCAGACTTCATTGCAAGGTCTTCGTTGGGAATCAAGATTGAAAGTTTGTAAATTTTACCAGAGTACGAACGTCGACCAGTCAGGTGACGAGATTTTACAAATTGATGAACTAATGTTTCGTTTGAATCTCAAGAAACGGTGTCTCTCAAAAATCAACATTTATTCTGCTTATAGACAGAAATGCTTTTTATGGCCAGAATCTCTCAAGAATAAAATCATTTCTTTTTACATTTAATCGAACAAGAATTATTCCATACAGCTTGTTTTGTTTTTGATTTTTCAGTGCCTTCTTGTAGATTCATTTTAATATCAAAATGCTTATAAACAAATTCCAACATCAGCTAATTTTAAAATATAAAGATTGAAATCAACTCGTAAAATTTACTTGTTGGTCACGGGAGATTGGAATCTGGATATCATGGTCGGAACTATATATATATATATATATATATATATATATATATATATATATTACAGTGAAGTTCACTCTGTACAAGGTTAGAGGGTTACTTTTGGACGCAGTTTCTACAGATGAGAGAGGAAGATAACAGTTAATCCTAGATTGAATCGGTTAAGCTCGGGGTAATGATTGGGGTGAAGAAGCTTTCGAACAAAACGTATTTTTCATCAATAAAATACAGAGGGAACGTCAGTTGTTTGCTACCGTGTAAGTGACATAGAGGTTCTTTGTCGTGAAGAATTGGTAATTTGTTAATGAAGAATAGGCCTGGCAGAGGAAAGGAATGTAGTATATATATATATATATATTTTTGATAATTTTAATCACCATCTACAGAAATATACTCATGACTACGAGAGGATTAAAGTGAAAATAAATAGACATACTATACTAGGATATGCTGCCTAAAGACACACACACACACACACATATATATATATATATATATATATATATATATATAGAAACGTTTTTGCGAGAGCGTTTGTCCGAGAGATTGTTTACATCACGTGTCGCAGAAAGTAGACAGATTGTTTTAAATATTTGTAAACGTAAACCTATGTTTAATAATACTTATAAATTTTGTTTAGGGAGAAATTTTTTTAATTGTATCTAAAAAAAATGTTTAACTATTGAAATATTTATAAAGATTCAAAACACCTAAGTCCCTATTTAACCCTAGCCTGTGTGTATTTAATTTTCGGGAAAGTGTTCGAGGCTATAATCAATGCTGAAATAGTTCATCATCTCACCGCCCACAAACTGTTCTCCGACAAGCAATATGGATTCCGATTTGACAGGTCCACAGCCGACCTGCTAACAACTGTAACGGAGTACATGCTACAGGCCCTTGATGAGTCTGACGAGGCTCGCGCGGTTGCTCTGGATATCTCCAAGGCTTTCGACAGGGTTTGGCACCCTGGCCTCCTATGCAAACTACGCGGTTATGGTATTACCGGTCGCCTGCTTGACCTAATCCAATCTTTCTTAAATAACCGCAAAATGAAGGTCGTTCTGAATGGGCGTGCCTTCTTCGTCCTACAGCACGAATGCTGGTGTCCCACAAGGCTCTATCCTGGGCCCAACGCTCTTCCTTATTTTCATCAACGACCTCCCAGATGAGATCAAGTCCCAAGTAGGCATCTACGCAGATGACACTACAATATACTCCCGCTCCAGTAAGAAACCTGTCGTGGCGGACAGACATAATCTCGCTGCTGACCTTGAGCGGGATCTACACTCTGTGGTGAACTGGGGCAAGAAGTGGCTTGTCAACTTCAATTCCTCTAAGACCAAGCTGTTGTCTGTCAACCATTACAGGCAACCTCTTCTGCCTCCCATAAGCATGGACCAGATGATTCTCCCGGAGAGTAATACACTACGCCTCCTCGGACTTACCCTGTCCTCAGACCTCAAATGGAAGCACTATATTGAATCCATAGCAAAATCTACTGCTAAGAAGATTGGGTCACTATGTCGATCCAGGATGTTTTTTTTTCACCTGAATCCATCCTGCATATATACAAGTCAACCATCCGTCCGTGCATGGAGTACTGCTGCCATTTATGGTCAGGTGCCCCTGCCGTTCTCCTCAGTGTTCTTGACAAGCTCCAAAGGAGAGTCTGTAATGTGATAGGTACTGATCTGGCGACTCGTCTGCAGCCACTTTCCCATCGTCGAAATGTGGCCTCCCTCTGTCTCTTCTATAAATACTTTCATGGCTTCTGCTCGGATGAGTTTAAGTCACTGATGTCTCCTCAACAGGTGTTTACCCGTGCAACCAGACTGGCAACTGGGTTCCACCCATTCACAGTCAGGTTAGCCAAACGCAGACGACAATTCTACTCCTGCAGCTTCCTCTCTCGCACTTCCCGCCTGTGGAACTCACTCCCGTATTCTTGCTTTCCTGACGGCTACGACCTCCAGAAATTTAAAAGCAAAGTTAATACTCACCTACTAACCACTGGACTCTAGCTCTCTCCCCTCCCCTGTATAATCTTCACGTTCTCTCCGCCCATGTATCTGTCATTGCACCTGCTTTCTCAGCTTTCTATTGTTCCTTTCTAACTAGTTTGTACTCCTCACTCTTTTCTAATTAATCTTTCTACATTTATGTAACCCCCTGCACATCAGTGGCGTTTCTGCCTTGCTCGGGGTGAAATGATTAAAAAAAAAAAAAATCCAGTATTTTTCTTTCTTTCTGCGTGAGTGTGTAGAACTAAAATCGGAGTCTATTAGTAAACATTTGCAGTTTTCTAATGTGTGTCCCGGTTGATTGAAGTGTTAGGCTATTGGAGAATATTGGTTGTTCTGGCGTATGCTAAGTTTATGATTATTGAAACGGAATCTAAAGCTATTTCCAGATTCACCAATATATCCACTATTTGGACATATTGAAGAGAAGAGAAAACATATAATGTTTTGGCTGTCACAGGAAATAAGCAGACACAAGATTTACGATTTATTTAAGCTGACATTATATATATATAATGTCAGGTTAAATAAATCACAAATCTTGTGTCTGCTTATTTTTAATAAAATCCGTTCATACTCACGGATAATCTTTAGCCTATTAAAATTGAAAGATGTAAGAAATGAGCTGTAACGTTGACATATGATTTTATTATTCATTTTTCATTGTTCCCAAATACTTTACGACAAAATATCTTTTATCGGTAAAACCACTTAAAAAACAACAATCTGGACACTAAGCGTCGTCATAAATCAACACTATATATATATATACAATAAACTTAGTTTTATTGTAGTTTAGTTTTATTGTATTTTTGCTCTACTTTCGTACTTTCGCATTGAGCTCTTTTAGGTTTTCGTCTTGGGGTTTTGTTTTCTTTCAAACAAGCTCTTGACACATTGTTACTGGACTTTGTTTGTTTCTTTTTTTTCTTCTCTCTTTAACCCACGTGGTAGTCTATATATATATATATATATATATATATATATTGCTTCTAGTGCTGTGGTATTATACACAGCAGAGTAGGTCAACTGTTATTGCTCATCAGTTGGAATGAGTTCTACGTGTAAAAGTTAAGAAAGTATATTTAAAAGATACCCTGTAACTTTGAATTAAGTTAATCATCTTTTTTTTTACATTAGATATTTAGTTATTTTTTTTAAGTCAAGTTACTGTCATGAGTTCTACTGGTACCATGTAAACCAGTACTACCTGCCGCGTTTTATGTCAGTCAGTGCCATACGTGATACACGCTTGGGCTGACTAGGTAGAAGATTTTCCCGCAGTAGATTGCCATTACTTTCTGTGGTAGACTAGTTGCCAACTAAGGCTATACAACCTAATTTAACTCATAGCTGGAGAGAATAGACTGATTAATACCTTTCTTAAGGGTACTTGCACGTAAGCGAATGAAATGAATTCAACTAGAATTCGGACCCGGCGCTCTGATTTCTCATTTCGAGCTGATATTCACAGCACCACAACGCACATGTGCAAAAGTTAAAAAATATTTTTAAAAAAATATAAGCTTTATACCGTGTGACTTTGACTTAATAACTTTTTTTCTTACATTAGTCTTTCGGTTGTTTTTTATGTCAAGTCACTTGTCGAGTTAGGGGTGAATAAATCAGTTTCCACACCAAGTTTTTATGGCGAAGATAGTGGCTATGCAGTTATCAGGATTAAAAACAAGAACTGTCAAAGGGCAGACAGAGCTTCTTGTAAGTTGTTCAACTGTCATCTAGAATAATGGCTTGTAGACTGGGCTTCATGGCTATGAGTAGAGCCAGTGCGTGGGGATGCCACTGAATCTCTAGGCGAAGATTTTCCCGATGGAATCAACGACCACGAGAACCCTTCAAATTGGAGGTCATTGACTGCGGTTTGACCAGAAGGATTGGTAGCGCCAGATCTGCTGCATATGTATCCGGCCTTCAACCCAGATATGTGAAGTGAACTGGTCAGATGTTCAACCCTACGTCCACATCCGGTGAGGGCACTGATGATGATGATGGTTGATGATGATGGTTGTTGATGATGATGATGATGATGATGTAGTTTGTTCGTTCGTTCAGCTGTTCGCGATGAGGGATGGGGGAACATTATAGAAGATGTAAACACTTGTGCTATTTTATATTTGCAGGGACCGATATGTGAGACACAATCTTGCGCACAGGCAAGTCAAGGTAACCCAGATGTGGGCTCAAAGATATATATATATATATATGTGTGTGTGTGTGTGTGTGTGTGTGTACGCACACGCGTTTATGTGCAAGCGTATTAATAAGTGTGCAAAGAAAAATTCCAATATCTTTGGATTATGTTGTCCAAGGACAGATGTTGCGCAATACAGTACAACGTCAATACTTATTGACTGCATCATGAAATCATTTTAACTGCTTTTAAAAGAAATACGCTAACATATTAGTGTATTATTATATATATATATATATATATATATATATATATATATATATATATATATATATATATGATTGTTTAATTACTTAGCTTTTGGTTATATTAAAATTAGACTATTGCAAATCACCTGAAGACAAGACTCATTGTAGAAACTTAGGTCGCGTATAACTCGTTTATATATATACGCTCTCACACCCTGATTGAGCACTCTAGAAGAATGGTAGACTTTGAAAAACAGTAGCTACTCTGGCATGTACGCATCACTCATTCAGTAAAATGAATTTGAGCACTCTGGCTATTGGGCGTGTATAATGATAATATTTGCGCTAAAAAGTCTGCCTTCTTCTACCAAGCGCCCGTAGCTCAGAGGTAGAATCGCCGACTGACGCCAATTCGGTCGGGTTTCAATCCTGGGTTAAAAAGCAATCGGAGTCTAACCGTACTGATGAGCTGTGATACAGCGAAACAGATCTGTCTGCGGATGACAATATATATATATATATATATATATATATAAAAATATATATATATATATATATATTGTAACAAAGTTGTGGAACTCGTAGGTTTTTTACCTGCTGTTCATGCATTTACTTTTATAAAGAGTGTTCGATACAACATAGAGCGTTATATTGTAATGGTTGTTACAATGGTTTATAAATTCATAGTATCACTACACAAAAATTTTCGCGTTTCGAAGCTGCTTTTGCCTGCTTCTCATCGGGTGAAAAGGTTGAAATGAAATATATATATATATATATATATCAAGTGTATAAACTAGAAATATGTAGACATTTAATAATTAAAATTCTAAGTAGTTTACATTTACTGCGTGTGTCAAATATGATTTGACCCAAAATTCAGTGGACTTACCTCACATAGCTCCATAGCTTCAGTAGTTCTTCCCATTTTTCGATTGCAATCTGAGACTCTTTGGTTAAGCAGTCGTTGATATCTGCTAGCCGCTTGGGTGACTGGACACAATTCTGGTCCGTTTTGAGTTTCCGAAATCTTCGGAGTTTTTAAGTGTCCGTAGGCACGCTTGTACCACCCGAGAGCCGAAAACGTGTCTCCGAGACAAAGGAAAAGATCGCCATAACCAATAGAAGAGAGTAGAGCTAAGGTAGAATCACACCTGGCGTTGGCTAATTCAAGAGCAATGTCGTAATGTTGTAAAGACTTGGGAAACTCTCCCAAGCCAAAGTAAGCCTGTCCCAAGGTTAAGTAAGCGTAACCATGCAGTGGGTGGTGAGATGGGGTGACACTAGTTGCTAAAGGTGAGACCAAAGGCGATGTTCGAGGTAAGGTTCCCGGTGCTTGCAAAGATCGCTCACTATCTCCCATTAATTCTGTTTGGATGCAATAGCGACTGTAATTGACCGCTTTGTGAAACTCACTAAGTTTGGCGTTACTCCTTGCTAGGTTCAGGTAAGCAACGGCTAACTGCTTCCGATAAAGTTCTTCTTTCTTCTTCATCGTCTTTGTTACTTTTTTGCCCCGTTTCTGTTTCTTTTGTCGTCTGACCATTTCCGTTGCGTTCACGTAACTTGGTCTTTTATTTCCACTCTTTTTCAGCTTTTTCCTTTGACGCGGACTCTTGGCCTCAGTTACCATGTCCAGTTGCTCGACAGACCCCATCAGCATCTGCTTAAAACGCCCAGCGTCTTCATGGGCTCGAAGGAGATAACCAAGAACCTCGAACTTTTGGGAACCGGGTTTCAGTTTCGTCAGAACATTCATCCACGTCTGAACTGCTTCGTTGCAACGATACTGCTCGTACGAGCGAAGTCCTTTACGAATTTCAGTTCGCACCAAATGCTGACCCATGACCCTTGAGTTATTGCCGAAAATAAATGTGTCACGCCCCACCACGTGTCTGTCTGTCAGTCAGTGAAAGAAAAATTTTCCAGAAAGCACGGATTTGACTGGTTTTGCTTATAACAAACCTACAACCACCACGTGTCTCTCTCTATCCCCCTCCCTCTCTCTCTCTCTCTCTCTCTGCTAGTAGCTACTTCTCTCTTTCTACTATGTACGTCTCTATCTATATTTTTATCGCTCTTTGTTTCTTTCCCTCTCTTTTTTTACTAATCTTGGCTTCTTTCTAATAACTATGTACTAATTTGCATATATTTTAATCCTCTTTCCAAAACTCTCTCTCTCTCTATCTCTCTCTCTCTATATATATATATATATATATTTACTAATGTCTTTCTATCTTTTCTTTCTATTTTCCCCGTGCTATGCTTCTCAATCTCTCTCTCTTTCACACTCTCTCTCTCTTTTACACACCCACACAGTCTTCTCTTTTGTAGTATACTACCCTCACTTGCTCCCACTCTTTATCGATCGCCCTCTATCTCTTCTTTATCCCGCACGGTGCTCTCTTTCTCTCGAACTGCCTGACCCTCACTCTCCCTGACCCTCTCTCACACACACACTCACATTTGCTCACTTCGTTCCAATGTTTTTGTCTTTTATTTTTGTCTGTTATATTTACACGTTTGTGATATTTAAACAGACAGACATTTTTTTTCGGGGTGTGTCAACCTTATGGTTATTGTTTCATTTCTCGACTCGCTCATAGAAAAAAACGGGAAGCCCTGTGATAAAGCAATGGTTTGAAAGAATCAGGAACAGAATGGGAAGAGGGAGGATCAGAAAACAAAATGCCGAACAATCACAATAGTTCTTTATTATTATTATTATTGCTGCTATTATTATTATTATTATTATTATTATTATTATTATTATTATTGAATTTTTTGCTATTTTATTATTATTATTATTATTATTATTATTGAATTTTTTGCTATTTTATTATTATTATTATTATTATTATTACTATGACTATCAAAGATTTAGAATTTAAATTTTCCCCCCTCCAGATAACAATAACAAAACAATGTGCTCACTTTCAATTCGTTACTTTTATCTATAAGAAAGGGAACTGAACGTTTTTGTTGTTTCTGACGCAATCAGTTTTGGGTGGGGAGACTGGTATTAGATGTTTGTTCTAACAAAGAAATCTTGGGGAATACCGTTTATTCGCTTCTTCTCTTTGCAACTCAGGACTGCCTTGTGGTGAAAAAAATTAGATCTGTTATTGTCCGACGGATTTCGGTTCTATGGTGGCTAAAAACTACTAAAAAGCAACAATATATTTAAGAAAGCAAGTCGAGTTGTTTGCAGTTCTCAGAATGTTTAATCTTTCTTTATACGAAGACTTTATTTGATTTTGTAAAAGAGGACAATCGAAAATCTCAATTTTTGAAAGATGATCCAAAATCTGGAATCGTCGAGGGCCCCGTTTGCGTTTTTCGCTATCTATATAAATAAAAATATACTTGTCCGTTTGTTACTGTCCGCTAATCTAAAAAAAACGACTGCACCAATAGTTTTGAAAGTTTACTATAGCATTTTAATCGAATACGAGTGTGTTTTTATATAACTAATATCAAATAATATTACAATATTAAAAAAATATATATTTTACAAACTCGATTAGAGCCGATAAGAGCCGAAGCAGAACACTTTCATTTTAATATGGACGCCTTTACAACTTTGTTATTTTATAGAAAACATAGGAAAACTCCACATTTAAGGTAAACAAAATTATATATTCTAAAATTTCTGAGCAAATACGAAATTCATATACATACAATCTATATAAATAATTATACACGATTCTCAAATTTAGTGCACAATTCCCATTTCATTGTTTTAGTAAATAAATTTCTTGTTTTATTTTTTTAACCTAAGCCTTTTTATTATTATTATTTCTATTTTGGCGGGGTAAACAACATAAAAATTCCTCCCCTTTAATAAAAAAGTTTTCTATTCATTTTTTTCAACGAATTATTATCGATATCCCATTTATTTCGTTGGTTTAGTAAATAAATTTTTCAAGTTAACCAAACTGAGTCACAGCAACGCGTGGCCGGGTACAGCTAGTAGCAAATAATTTTCAAGGTAGACTGTGAATGAGGTGTGGCAGAGGCCAATAGAAGGAAAGAGGTGGGGATACGTTCTAAAATGGTGTGCGTCCACTTTTAAGGGCTTTAGTTTTTATCTCGGTGTTACTTATCCGACTGAATCGGCTCACGTAAACCCGAACATGGAGAGAAAGAGTAAGCAAAAGAAAGATTCTGTCCCACACAAACTGAATTAAGCTGATAAATGGTGAACCCCACCTAACTTAATGCCCCTGGGGAAAATAAATATTACACCTAGGGTAGGGGCAGTTTGAATATTGTTACTCCTTGTATGAATCAGTAAGATCTTCTTTTTTGTTTTTTTTTGTTTTTTTTTAATCGTATCACCCCGAGCAAGGCGGTAACGCCACTGATGTGCAGGGGGCTACGTAATAGTGAAAAGATAAATGAAAAGTTATTTACATAACAGTACCTGCTGTAGAAAAGGTAAATAAACTTAAACCAATTGTAGTATAGTGAGTTCGATCCTCAATGAATGCACTGAGTAAACCTTAAATAAGAAGAATATGCACGTAAATGAATGGCGTTAATTTTTTTGACCTGTTTAATTTAATGTTTACTATTTGTGATTATTATAGACAGAGTTATGTATTGATTGTTGGGTTATCTTTGTTTGTCTTTGAAAGATCAGAGCGTCTGTAGCAAATCCTGTTACAGTGCAATTCACTTTCAATACTCTCTTTAAAAAATAAAATAAAATCAGAAATTTTCAAGATTAGAATGAAAAGTCGCCTCCTTTATATCGAAATTGTAAATAAAACGTAATTTTCAAAAGCTCTTCATAAAAAACGTCTGCGGTGTTCCTCTTCAAATCTACATCGATGAAAATATCCTATATTGACTAATTTAATTTGATAATTGTTGAAAAAAATTATATATTTATGATATTTTTCTAACAGAATTTAGTGAAACCTTCTACGGCCGCTCTGGGAACTGAGTTCTTAAACACTAGCGTTGAGTGCAGCGTCGGGACTGTTGCAACGTTGGGACATTTTTTTGTCGAAATTTTCTACTGTAGCTGCTCTTGAGTTGATTTTCTTACGTGAGGCACAAGGCCGAAAGTATGAGGTACCCAGTGAGTATCGAACTCGCTACTGAGTTATAATAGGTTCTAGCGAGACAAGTTTGCTAACCATTATACCCCACACCGAGGTGCCCAGAGCAAAGAAGAGAGAGGAAATCCCCAGTAAAGAAAAAAATATGTGTACTAGGGAATATCCTATCGCTAATGGTAGGTAGATGGGCTTAGTCGAACGGATGGGATGGAGAACGATGAGGGTACTAGAAACGGACGCCCCCTCAAAGATGCAGTAGGTAGGGTGGATCGAGGGTTTTGTACCCCCACAGAATCAGCTGAAAAGAGAGAAGAGAAAATTGGAGTCTGAAAAAAGTGGATGAGGTTTTTTATTTATTTTATTTTTCTCTCGAGATGAGAAGTTTTGGAATGTGTGTAGAGCTGTTTGAAAGAAAAATAATATAAAATTAGTAATAAGGAATGATAAATAGCTGAAGGAGTGCGAGTAAGCGCGCATCAAGTCGTTTGGTTAATGGGAAAAGCCGCGACGCATGCTAAGAAGAGGACGTGAAGAGAAAATGAGAGTGAAGCAAAATGAAATGGATATTTTGAACTTTCGATCTTAAAAAGACGACTACCCGACAAACAAAAAAGTTGTATTCTAATTGATGGCTGTTTTATTTTTTGATCTCGCCGTCCTTTTGTATCTCAATTATAGTAATTTATTAAGCGTAACTTAGATGTGGCACAAGGCCGAAAGTATGGAGCACCCAGTGAAGATCGAACTCACTACTCAGTCGGAATTAATCTAGCGAGACAAACTTTCTAACTGTTTGAAGGGCCCTTGTACCGCATTTATAGATGAAACACATAACAAAACTTTTTTCTCTTATACAAAAACCGTGCAGATATTCACTTTTTTTGTAGGTGTTAAGTGGAACCTCTTTGGTTCGTTTTCAGCCAATCATTATTTTATAAAATATTCTCCAGATGGTCATGACAATCGGGTGTGTTCGGGGTACACACACGCAGTTTTACTACACCTTTACGGACAGTTGAGTTGTATTTTTTTTATCTTTTTTTAAATTTCAAATAGAAATTTTTAGCGTTGTTTTAAATTCTTCGAAATCGTGATGGAAGAGTTCGATCCAACGTAAATGTTTTCGTTTACTTTCATTTGAAACGATTTTTTTTTTTTTGGTTATATTTTGTTTTGTTTTGTTTTTTGTTTTTTTTACTTTGTATTTTTTTTTATCTTTTTTTTTTTTTTTTGTTTTGTTTTGTTTTTCGAAAGAACGTATTTTTAAGTTTGGTAAATAATCCACAGTCCAAGCCCTTTATTATTCCTCTTGATTTGTTTTTCAAGATCTGTTTGCTTTTGGATTTTGGGGATTTTTTTTTTTTTTATTTTGGTTGTTGTTGTTTTGTTAGTTTTTTTTCCCCTTCTTTCTGTTCTTCACCTGACGTGAGTTTCTGCTCTTTGTTTTAATTGTGAAATTTCTAAAAAAAAGTGGGGTCTGCCGTAAAAAAAACAGTCATTTTTTTTTCTTAGGGAAACGAAAGTTTGGTCCACTGTCAAATTGAATCGGTTTGGATGATTCTTTGGTACACATCAGGGAAATGAAGAGATCACTTACTGCCGATTCTGCTGTCAAAATTAATTAAGGAAAATTAATGAGTGTCTTCATATTTTTTTTAAATGTTTTTAGAAAATACTTTTAAAGAGAAATAAAAAATAAATAAATTCTCTTTATAATTGCGTAAAAAAGTAATCTTTTTTTTCTCTCTGATCACCTTTCGATTTTTTTTTTTTTTGTGGGGGGGGTGTTTTTGTTTACTTTTTTTCACAGCGGTTTAACCTCTTCTCTTTTTAACGTTTTTTTTTTTTTTTTTTTTTTTTTTTTTACATCTTCAAATTCATTTTTTTTCTCTTTATTGCTAAAATCGTCGCTGATCTTTGCTTTGTTTCAAGATTCTTTTTTTTCCGTTTGTTTTTCTTTTTTTTTTAAGACTCCCTTTTTTTCTTTCTCAAACTTTTTATGGTAACGTTAGCGTGACAAAACAGACAGACATACAAATTTGTCAAAACTTCGGGGTACTGGACCGACCGTACATTGAGTTGAGGTCCCAATTCTTCCAATAATGTTATCCACCGGGGAGGCTAACACCACCACCACCACCACTACTACTACTATCACTACGGCGACTATTGCAAGAATTAATAAAACTACTTTTACTACGACTAACAAAAAGCTATAACTGGGCGAAAAACCCTCTTCCTATTCGTACAACTACTGCTACTACTTTACTCTTGGCATCTCGCCGCCTTCTGTTTGTCTAGCAAATCAAGAGGGGGGGGGAGCTCTTTCTGCCTCTCCAGAAAATTCGCATCACTGTGCCTACCACTATTTTTGTTACTGAGGGGATAACAAATATCGGCTCTTGTAGTAATTACTTCGGCAACTCCTACGAGAAATTCTATTACTACTACTATTACTTTATAACAATTACAGTCTTACAACTTACTATTTCACTTACTACGAGATACGTGCATCCAACTTCGTTCTAGTTTTATTTGTAAGTCATTTGTGTCTAGGGTAACAAAAAAAAAAATTGCTGACGGTGCAAGCAAAAAAAAAAAAACTAAAACAAAATATATAAAAGTGTTCATGGTGTACACAAAAAAAGCAAGTTATTTATTGATACTGAGGAAAAGATGAGGACGTGAATTCCATCTAACTTTATGAGATCTGAATTTGAAGATATTTTTTATGCAGTCTGAAATGCATAAAAAATAGATATTTGAATCTACAACAAAATGACAAAAATAAAATGAAGAGTTTGACAAACGAATCCTGAATTTGCGAATCAAAAGTTAGAATTAGAATCAAAATTAATTCAAACCCTGCCTGTAAATAAAACTAGAATCCATACAATACACCGGCCATCAGAAGGTGACAAATGTATCAAGAAAGTCACTAGTATTCTGAGGTCAGAGGTCAGTTTACAATCTAAACTTATTTATAAATGGAACTTTGTCTCTCTGTGTGTGTCTGTGTGTGTGTCCGTTACCTATAGACTCCGAAACGGCTGAACCAATTTTCTTGAAAATTTACACAGTTGTACTATAAGCGCCTGCGAGTGTTCGTAGCTAGGTTTTGTGTCGAGGTACCCACGATAAAAATCGATAATCGAAAAAATCTGGTTATAGAAGGAGTGATCCGATTTTAATCAAATTTGATACACTCATAGACAAAGACATAAGAATCGATATTCAGAAGTTTCAAGGTTGCAGTTCTTACAATAGTGCAGAAAATCGATAATATATATATATATATAAGGGAACATACCGGGTCTGATCAAAATCAGTTTTTCAGCCCTTTTATTTTAGTTTTTTCTTCGGATTTGGCTCTAAGTAGATATAATTGTAGTTCTTAGTCTCAGCCATGATACCATTTACTCAGTGGACTTATTTAGCCTTCAAAATTAAGTTTACGACGAAAAAAACTTATTTGATATCGATGGCAGGAAATCAAAATTTGACTTACATCCATTCATTTTTCTTTCAGTCTACGGTTTCACTTTAACTGGAAACAACTATTGCTTTTTAGTCTTTCGTACCAACGTCCAAAGAGTCTGAGCTCCAGGACCATGGATTAGTTTTAAAACTTCCATTACACCCGAGCAATGCCGGGTTATACTGCTAGTACATAATATTAGTAAAGAACATATGCTTAAAAGTCTTCTTCTTCTTCTACGTACCTTGACCTTTCAGGACGTATGCGATCATGGCCTTCCACATCTCCCTATCCCTGGTGGCTCTTAGCACGCTTTCTCCAATATTTACCCTTCTCCCCACTTGAGAGATGTTACACAAGGTTTTTTTTAATGTGGGGAACCTGAGCGCGTGCGCCAAGGTACTGGTCAAAACATTACCTATCCACCGCAGTGGATAGGTTCAAAACCGGTCTAAACTTGTCTTAAACTGGTCTTATTCGGTCTTGGTGACTCCAGCCCGAAAGCCGGAGCTTTCTCCTGTAACGTCTCGCAGCCCCCGTTCTGTCATCCTCCTGCTCAGGCCCTTCAAATATGTTATCCGCTGCTTTCCTCTGTCTCTTTCCGCCCCCTATCTGGCCTGTAAGTATCAGGTTCTCCAATCCCTTTTTCCTCATTGTACGTCACAGAAACTTCAGTTGTCTCTTCCTGATGATCAGTATTAATTTCCTTTTCGTATACATTCTTTGCAACACTTCGTCATTACTCACATGCTCGGTCCACGATATCCGCAGAATCCTTCTGTAGAACCACGTTTCAGCTGCTTCAAGTTTTCCCTTAATCTTTGTTGATAACCAGGGTAAAAAATATGACCGGCTACTCGTTTTCTAGGTACACTCGTTCGCTAGACAAGCCTTCTGCAGACGGTAGTTGTTAAGATTGAAAGGGGCGTAAGACAAGGATGCGTCTTTTCACCAGATCTATTCAATTTATGCAGCGAGACTATTATGAGGACCCTAGAAGTTATACCAGGATTCGTCATCGGAGGCCATAATTGAAACAATATAAGGTACGCAGATGATACGGTGCTGATAGCAGAAACACAGAAAGAAAACGACAAGATCTCCTACAGAAAGGAGCTGAAGAGAGTGACAAGAAAGGATTACAAATAAACTACAAAAAAACCGAATGCATGGTCATCAGCAAAAAGAAAAAGCCCAAAATGCTAATTACAGGTGAGGGACTCTAAAATCAAGCAGCTACAGACATTTAAATACCTAGGAAGTGTTCTAACAGAAGACGGAAAGTGTGGCACAGAAATCCGAAAGCGAATTTGCATGGCGAAAGAAGCATTCCAGAAGTTGAGTAAAGTATTAAGAAACAATTTCACTAGAAACAAAGAGGAGAGTACTTGATTGCTATGTGATGTCGGTTCTTCAATATGGCAGTGAATGTTGGACAATATCTTCGAAAATGAAGGAAAAACTTGAAGCAGCTGAAATGTGGTTCTACTGAAGGATGCTGCGGATATCATGGACCGAGCATGTGAGCAATGACGAGGTTTTGGAAAGAGTGGAGACGAAAAGAAAATCAATACTGAGCATCAGGAAGAGACAGATGAAGTTCCTGGTACATACAATGAGGAAGGAGGGCTTGGAGAACCTGATACTAACAGGCCAGATAGAGGGAAAAGAGTCAGGGGAAAGCAGTGGATAATATATTTGAAGGACCTAATCAGGTGGATGACGGAACGAGGGTTGCATGGTGCAACAGGAGAAAGCGTGCTAAAGCCACCGGGGACAGGGAGATGTGGAAAGCCATGATCGCCTACGTCCTGAAAGGACATGGCACATAAAAGAAGAAAAAAAATTTGTTGCATATCTGCTTTTGTACAACATCCAATTGCTCACCTGTGGTTTATACTTCAGCTATATTGAGCGGACCTTAGTTACAATTTCTGGGACAGAATGCATAATCCGGCATGACCGGCAGTTTGAACAAGGTCAGTACGCTTAAACCCTCGGTCACAATGACTTGTAACTTCCCGCTAGCACAGACATCGTCGGCCTCCGAACAGTCATGTCTACCCAATTTCACTAGCTTAATAAATCGTAGAATTCATTGCATTCACTCACGAGCAAATATCATTGGGAAAAGTATTAATCCATCTCTTCTCCCTCCAGCTATGAGTTGAATAGCAGAACAAATTGAGTTCTATAGCCTTGGTTGGCAACCAGTCTACCGCAGAAAGAAATGTCAACCTACTTCTACAGCCATGGATTGAGAGAGAGACATGATTACGCAAGCGTATATCACGCACTGCATTTAACTGAATGACAAAACTTGGATCAACCCGTGGGTATGGCTTTTAGGGACCCTTCCAAAAGTGCTGCACGCTGTGAGCATCATCTCCCTAGGACTCTAAGAGTTTTAGGATGGAAACGTAAACCCTCAATCCACACGACCACGATAAATAAATAAATGATTAAAAAAAACAAGTTTTTTTTTCTGTTACTGTCATCCTCGTTGTCGTCATTCATTCATTCATTCATTTATTAATTCCTTCTCTTTTTCTCTCTCTTTCTCTCATACAACATTAATTGGAGTAGATAGACTAAACTATCGCCCGGTTCACACTCCACCCACGTCTATTGAACAGGTGAAGAGGCTCATCCCTTGTTTCCTGTTTAGGATGTGGTTTCCGGTTTTTCTCTTTTCCAATCTTTTCACTCTTACGTAGCCCCCTGCGCATCAGTGGCGTTACCGCCTTGCTTGGGGTGATATGATTAAAAAAAAAAAATTAGCAAGAATCAATCTTAATAAGGATGTTAAATTTAGTTTTTGTAAGCAAAGTAGGGAAGAGATGTCCGTCAATAAATGATATTTTCTGTATTGAAAGAGTAAGATGTTGACAAAAGCTTCTAACGAAAAAGCAGTTTTCAACAAATTATGAACTAACGACGTATGGGCATTTTTTGCTTTGGCCTTTATATACATGAAACTTAAACAGCTAAAAGAACCTCCTTTTAACTTTTGTAAAAACTATTATATATATATATATATATATATAGAGAGAGAGAGAGAGAGAGAGTGTGTGTGTGTGTGTGTGTGTGAAAAAGAGAGAGAGAAAGAGAGACTAAGAGAGAGAGTGTGTGTGTGAGAGAGTGAGGGACTAAGAGAGGTAGGGAGGATCAGCCAGTTACGCGACCATGGTTTCGACCTTTTCGGTATTTGTCAGGCGATTTGTAGCAGAACCGGTTGATCTTCCCGACCTAAATATCTAAATGCCCAGTATATTTATCTCTCTTCAAACATGTATTGAGCACTTTCTAATACAACTGTTTATTGGTCTAATTTAATTTAAATCTGACCTATAACTGTTCAGTGTGTCATGCGCCTATGGCTTAAGGGGTAGCAACTCCGACTGACACCAAATCGGTCGAGTTTCGATCCCGGCCAGAAGCAAGTGGATGTGTCTAGCCACACTGAGGAGCTGTGATACAGCGAAACAGGCTTGTATATATATATATATATATATATATATATATATGCACAAAGAGTTTGTCACTTTACCTGAACAGTTTCATGCCAATGTCGAAGGTAGGACACCGTTATGATGTTCTCGCTCGTCAAATAGTCCTGACGAGTGAGACATCATAACGGTGTCCTCATGAAATTTCAATGTCGGCATGAATCTGCTCTGTTAAAGAGACAAACTCTTTGTACTTATCAACTCTCTATCTCCACCACGATATCGAGCACTTTACGATAAAAAAAAACCTGCTTGCCAAAATACATTTTATCAGTTAAAACATTGAATAACAACAACCTTAGCGCTAAACATTATCACAATTTAATGGTATATATATATATATATATACAACTGTTTGCTGTTTTAATTTAATTTAAATCTAACCTATAATTGTTCAGCGTATATATATATATATATATATATATATATATATATATATATTAGGTATGCTATATTCATAGTGTCTAGTTCGACCCGCCAGTGATCTCCTCCATAGCAAACCAATTTCGATCATCCGATCACTGGCGGGTCGAACTAGACACTATGAATATAGCATACCTAATATATATATATATATATATATATATATATATATATATATATATATACGCTGAACAATTATAGGTTAGATTTAAATTAAATTAAAACAGCAAACAGTTGTATATATATATATATATATATATATATATATATATATATACCATTAAATTGTGATAATGTTTAGCGCTAAGGTTGTTGTTATTTAATGTTTTTACTGATAAAATGTATTTCTAACGTCATCTACACGCCCATCATCGGATCGATACGTGCTTTGACAGCGTAGTCTATGCCACCAAACTGCGCCACCACCCGACAAACCAATATAACCAACCGGGTGCAGCAACGACTAACAATTCTAGCCTCATTCCCTGACCAACGAACTGCTAGCCGCACACACCAATCGATTCAAGCTAACGAGCGGTGGAAAATGTTCAATAAGCGACCCAAGATATCGTTTAAATTCTATCAACAACGCAATAAAAGTTGTCAGACTTTGGCAACTTTGACACTCAACATCTTGTTTTTGTCATCCTGGCCTTTCATTTTATTCATTTTCAATATCATTTTTTTTTCGTTTTCAGTTTTCATTTTTAAATAGCATAGTAAATATTTGTTTTCGTGTCTGCATTTTCAAATGAGTTCTGATTGTTTATTTAGTAGGAAGGTGATTAAAGTTATTTTTCCCTCAAGGCATACATTAGTTTTCGTATTAATTGTTGTAGGCTGATGTTCTTTTCTTTATTTTCCATATTTTTGGCGTGATTTGTTTTTAATCTCCCAGATATGTTCAGAAAATATTGTGCTGTTCGCGTATTTACTATTTGTAAAGGATGTTTTTGTGCACAGTTTTCTTTTTTCCAGAGTCGTTCAGTTAGGGATATTTTTTCTTCGTTATCTTCTGATTTTACAGTTGCTTTTTATATTACATTGTTTTGCAAGTAATTCGTTCTTTATTTTGCAGTTAGACGTCGGTTTAATTTATTGAAGTTGTTTATTGTTGTGCTTTTATCATGTGTGTTATCTATAAAAACGCAGAACAGGAAAAGCCACAACATTTCAAATTATCTCTCTTCATCTACATTTGAAATCTGTAACCGTATATCCCTTCTGAGAACCACGAGCTCGCTTACGCACTTTTCAATATTATTTTGGGTCAGATCAAACAGTCTGTTGTGTGAACATTTCCCTTTCATGACAATGCATTAAGATTACCGACTTTGAGAATTCTGATTTGTTTTCCTGAAACGAACTACTGACAAGCATGTAAATTCGTGAATAAATTCCTTCTTTTTTTTTTAAATTACCCGTGTGCTTCCTAGTCATTACCAGACTTCATTAATCTTCTTTGCGAAGATAAATTTTAACCCCTAAGCCCCACACCACTATATTTTATCACTCACGAATCTCAAATTGATTATCAAAAATTACGGACAAAAATATATCTTGAAGCTTCAGGTCAAGCATTTAACGTATATCTCCGCGGACAATACGATATTTCTGCAAATATCACTCCAAACCAAGAATCATCTTATAGGCCAGATAAACACGCGACTGACTTTAAAACATTCCTCTAAGAAATGGATGTGCATATTTTTGACAACAAAGATTATGCGAGCCACATCAAGATATTTAAATGCTACCAAACATCAGCTCCTGGCCGGATTTTACTTTTCAAAAGTCAGCACTTCAATTGGTTACTTTTTAATATTTTTTAATGTTTTTTTAATGGAAAAGGATTCTAAATATTTCTGAAAAATATTTTTTATATAAAAAAAAATATTTTCGTATCTATAAATAAAAGTCCTCAGATAAAACAGATCAGCTGAAATGTTATCCAAAACTTCAAAATTAAAAATATGTCCTCAATGATAAAATGATATTGTCTAATTTGAAAAGTTTTTTGTCGCTTTTAGTAAATTATAGAAAGATTATCTAGCAAAAAATCTACTGATTTATAAACTTTAGATTGATAATTTTTTAAATATTTTTTATTTATTTTTTATTCTGTTTGGACACTTTTGAAACATTCTGAAATAATAGTGGGTATTTTAATATTAAACATGTTGCAGTAGATTCATCATTAGAATGTAACTCATCAGTTTCTGGCAAAATTAAAACCTTTCTTTATTCAAAATTATTATTAAGACACGATATCGTTACTGAGATGATACAAATTAAAGTGAAATTTAACTAATTTATAATTTATGGAGAAAGATAAAATTTACACAGCATTTAAAATTATCAATTTATAAGCATATATCAGGCGCTCAGTTAAGTGCCATACGTGATACACGCTTGAAAAAAGAAACATTACTGACTGGACAAAAGATTTCCCTTCGGTAGGTTGCCATTATTTTCTGTGGTAGACTGGTTTGCCAACCAAGGCTATAAAACCCAATCTCTCCTGCTATTTAACTCATAGCTGAAGGGAGAAGAGATGGAATCATACCTTTCCAAGGGTATTTGCGCGTAAGTGAATACAAGAATTTTAACTGGAATTCGAACTCGGCTCTTCGATTTCTCGTTCCGATCCGATATTCACTGCACCACGACGCACATCCGCAAAAGTAACTGAACCCTGAATGAGGACAGCGTATAAGCAAAGAGTCAAGTTATTAAAGATTCTCTATCCTTCAAGTAGTACACATTAGCCCTGGTCATTTTCGGTTAAATATTTATCAAATATTCTGTCAAGTATTCTTAGGTTTACTACTACGTCCATACGCCTTGCATATTTTACACAACTAGTTTTGGCTGTGTCATATAGATTAACTATGAAAAAATCCTTCTCCGTACTAACGAAATTTATTGAAATCTATCTTTTATTTCAATATTATCATTTTCCAAAGAGTTTCTATCAATACAAAAGAGAATTTACCTAACGCTTGATTGGATATATTTAACTAATTTTCTCTTGCATTAAGACATTGTTTATCTATCTATCTATCTATCTATCTATCTATCTATCTATCTATGACGCCAATTCGGTCGGGTTTCAATCCTGGGTTAAAAAGCAATCGGAGTCTAACCGTACTGATGAACTGTGATACAGCGAAACAGATCTGTCTGTGGATGACTGTATATCCATCTCTCATTCACTTGACTCCAGTTCTTTTTACATCACCCTGTATATATTTTCCTTTCTCTCTAACTTTGCAACTGTCATCACACCTGTCTTCCCATCCTTCTCTTGCTCTTTTCCAACTGGTGCGTCTTTCTCTTTACTCTCCTCCTCTCTAAGCTTTTTCTCTTATGTAGCCCACTAGACATCGGTGGCGTTACTACCTTGCTTGGGGTGAAAGGATTAAAATATATGTATATATATATATATATATGTGTGTGTGTGTGTGTGTGTGTGTGTGTGTGTGTGTGTGTGTGTGTGGTAGAATATAGGATCCTGAAAAAGTTTTGACGAAATCTGACAAATGAAAACGCGTACTCATATCAAGTCTCTTTTTTCATCTGCCATATTTCTTCAATATATATATATATATATATATATATATATATATATATATATACAAAAGACAAAAGAGTAACGCCGCCCAGAGTACAAACAAGACTTGATTTATGCGAATTGCACAGTTAAAATTAAGTTTTAAAGCTACGGCTATGGACTCAAACATCTCATATCAATAGAAGTTGCAAAACATTTTTATCACTAATGACTGCAACTTCAAAGAACACCTTAAGGTACACATTCTGAAAATATATCCAGTACCCACTGACCTTTGAACTCTTAAAACGCATGGAGATAATTCCATATGCAAATTACTAACGCCGCACCCTGGAGAAATGAACAAAAGGTGATGAGACTTCCATAAGATATATACTAAACTGTTTAGTTGCTCTTACTATTTTATCAACTGACGGGAAATATTAAGATGAACACACCCTATCATGGTACTCACGTTTCAGTTGCATTCATGCTGGCAGCGTTTCATTCATTCACTTTATCGCTTTGATTACCATTACAAACCACAAGTGATTATTTTAGACTTGTGTTCATTTTTTAAACATAACTTCCTGTTGAATATTGTTAAACATTGTCTTTTTTGTTTTTTTTGTTTTTTAATTGTGCTCTGTTTTACAATAACGTTCACTCTCTACAAGGCTGGATGTGCGTTGCGGTGCAGTTGATATCGATTTGGATATCAAATCGGGGTGCCGAGTTCGAATTCCAGTTGAATACCTTGCATTCGAACATCTAACGCGCCATCTCTCCGCAAGCTTTTCCTCGGTCATCTATCATCTTTTCTTTGTTTGCCTTTCAATACTGCTTTTTATTATTATATCATTTTTCATCATATTTCGATTTCTGCTATGGTCGCACTACCAACCAAGTCTGCGGGAAGACCTAAGGCAGGTCGTGGCGTGTTGTTATGGCTCCATTTCATGTTTTTTTCTATCTCCCCTATCATCCCTAGCGTTACATAGACAGAGTTCTCCTTAGTGTGTGGGCTGTACTTAATAAGACAATTTTTTGTATATCTCTTCAGCTGGGGTTTTCAGGGATTCTTTCAATGTGTTGTTTTGTTCGATTTTTTAACATTGCAAGTGCACCTACTATCACTGGCACGATTCTGGTTTTCAATTTTCACATTTTTTCTATTTCAATTTCGAGGTCTTTATATTTTGACATTTTTTTCAAATTCCTTGGTTGCTATGTTACAATCCGTTGGACAAGCCATATTAATTAATAGACAAGTTTTTTCTTTCTGGTTTTTAACAATAATGTCCGGCCTATTTGCTTCAATTTTTCTGTCTGTGCAGATGGTGTAATCCCATAGAATGGTGACATTTTCTATTTCTGTAACCGATGCTGGGTGATGTTCATACTAGTGTTTGTTTACATATTTTTCATAGTGTTTGCACATTGTCCAATGTAAATATTGCCCAACTCTATCGTGGCGATTTTTATATTCATTTGGGGCAAGTACAGAACAGCCTGAGATTAGATGGTCTATTGTTTCTTGGTGTTTATCACAAAACCTGCATTTTGGATCCACATTATTATGTACAATATTTGCCTGAAAGTTTCTAGTGAAAAGACTTTGGTCTTTCGCTGCAAAAATAAAGTCTTCAGTCTCAGACTTTAATTCAGATGCACGTAACCATCGATGAGTATTAACTTTATCAACATTGGATTTATTGGCACGTTCTGGATATTGGCCATGCAGAGGTTTGTCTTGCCAGCCTTGTTTCATCTGTTCAAGAGCTTTATCTTTGGCTTTCATTTTCATATTTTTTGCCGCAATATTTGGTTCTTGGCTTCTGTGTTGCTTTTCTACAGAATCTACTAACTGTAAATCTTGTTTGTATTTACTGCCTTCTTTATTATTGAATATTTTTTATTTCTTTCTTCATGTTGCCTTACTAATTGTATCATCCAATTCTTTGTTGTTTCTATGTATGTTAATAAGCCAATAGTTGATGTCTTGTATGACAATTCTAGCTGAATAAGACCTCTTCCACCTTCTTTACGGGATATGTATAGACGGTCTACATCAGCCTTTGGATGATGCATCTTATACTTAGAAAGAAGCTTTCATGTTTTAGAATCCATTCGCCTGATGTCGTTTAGATTCCAGTTCAAGATGTTCAAACTATATTAGACAACTGGGATTGCAAGGCTATTAATGGCCATAATTCTGTTTTGAGAATTCAGTTCAGTTTTTAATATCATTCGTAGCCTTCTATAGTACTCTTTACGCACTATTTCTTTCATTTTTCTATGGTGAATTTTTTTCACTCTCATTTACACCTAGGTATTTATAAGTTTCTTCTGGCTTTAATTCTTTTATTGTTACAGCAGGGTCTAGGTTAATTGAGGATGTTTCTTGTATTGATCCACGTAAAACTGTAGCTTTAGCACATTTATTCAAATTGAATTTCATTCCAATGTCTTCGCTGAAGTATTTTACAGTTTGCAGATCTTCCAGCTCATTATCATTCTTAGCATACAACTTTAAGTCATCCATGCAAAATAGATGACTTATTTTCTTTTGGGCTATTTTATAACCACATTCTGTCTTATTAAGTCGACTGGTTAGTGCTATTAATGATATACAGAATAGTAAGGGAGACAAAGAATTACCTTGAAATAAACTTCTTTTGATGTTTATTATTATTATTATTATTATTATTATTATTATTATTATTTGCAAATGTAGAGTCACTGAATGGCTTGTTGCGGTCATTTTTACTTTGGGCAACGTCGCTTAGACTAAAACCTTCTTCTTTGTCAGATGTCGTAACTTAGACGTCCAGTGCTCGTCTAATAAAAAGCCAATAGTAACATTAGCCATTTTTCTTATTCCACATTCATTGACCGAGCAACCAGTATCACTGTCGGTTGAAATTTGTGAGATTTTTCTATTAAAACAATTTTTCAGGAAAATAGGTTTCCCAGGTCCGCAAACTGTTATTGTTCTTTGTACTACCAGTAGGGATGTGCGTTGTGGTGCAGTGGATATCGACTCTGAACGGCAAATCGGTGTGCAGAGTTCGAACTCCAGTTGAATACTTTGCATTCACTTCTGCACAAATACCCTTGGGAAAGGTATTAATCCATCTCTTCCCTCCAATTATGGATTAAATAATAAGACAGACTGGGTTCTATTGCCTTGGCTGGCAACCAGTCTGTAGCAGAAAGCAATGGCAGAAAATCAACTATCAACGTCATTTTTCACAATTATTTCCCATTGATTCGTCCGGATTATTATTATTATTATTCATTTCTGTTGTACAGACATTTCCCCCCCCCCCCGGGTTGCCAACCAGAGACTTAAGGTCAGAAATGGTTTCATTTCCAATAATCATTTTTTGTAAAAATAAAAAAAAACCTTAGATCACTCACCTTTTACATAGATAAACCTCTTCGTAAGTTTCTGAGCAAATTTTTTTGTATTTCTTTAAAACATGGACTGCCAGGAATTCCTTCAATGAGTCTATCGGAATTTTTTCTAATCAAGACGAGGAATTCAACTACAACAAGAATTATTGGTGTTCTCAATTTTAGATGTCCACTTCGAGATTCATGTATTTTTATATTTTTTAAGATCTTTTAAATGCATTAAAATCTAAAGAAACTATCATATCAATAAGAAAGCACAAATTGTTTTGTGGTCTTTGATCCTCGATGTCTGGGCGATTAGCTTTGATCCTCGATGTCTGGGCGATTAGCTTTGATCCTCGATGTCTGGGAGATTAGCTTTGATTTTTCTGCCTGTGTGTATTGTAAAGTCCCATAGAATCGTTACAGATCCTATCTCTGTAATCGGATCTGGGTGATGTTCATACCAATTCCTTGCAGTTTTCTTCCCATAAAAGTGAAATATTTTCCAGAACAGATATTGGCCCACTCTATCATGCCGTGTTTTATAATCAGTTGGTGCTAACACTGTTCAACCTGATAATAAGTAGTCAATTGTTCCCGGATATTATCACAGATTCTACATTTGGGGTCAATGCAATTTTTCAGTAGGGGTGCTTGGTAATTTCTAGTTAGCAAGCATTGGTCTTGTGTATGAATAGTAAAAACTTTGGCTTCAGCTTTTAACTCTGCACTACGTGTGGAGTCTGTCCACATCAGCTTGTATGGTACGGGCAGAATATTGACCATGAAGAGGTTTATTATTGCCATCGTTTCTGCATCTAATACATTGCATTTGTTTTTGCTTTCTTTTTTAGGATCCATGCTCCTGTAGTAGACGCATTATGGTTTATTTGCATTTCTTCACCCACTTGAAATTCTATTTTGAATTTGTTCGCCTCCTTTATTACTAAATAAAGTTTCTTATTTCTTTCATGTTCTTTGACGCACATGATCCTCCAATGTTCGGTAATTTTCAGGTATCTTTGAAGACTGGTTGTTGCGGGTTTATAAGACAGTTATAGTTGAACTAATCCTCTACCTCCTTTGCATATGGACACAAGGAGACGATCAGCCTTAGGATGATGCATGCGTCGACAAGTGAGAAGCTTCCTTGTTTTGGCATTTTTATTATTATTATTATTATTTGTTTGTTTGTCTTTATTACGAGCTGGCCCCAAGATTTTATATCAAAAGCTACAAACAGATGGGGTGACATGAAATTAGAAAGCAAAATAATGTAACTTTGGTTACAGTTTGGATATAAATCTTTACAAGAAGTAAGAAATCCCCATGAGTATGATTGTTTTGCAATTCACATCTTTGGCAAGAGGGGGGGTCTTCTATGCATTTGATTCAATTATTCTACTCCTTTTGACACAATTCCCAAAGACCTAATAGCAAAAGGTAATGTTGTTCTTCTGAGGTATTCTATTATTGTTGTTATCATTATTATTAACAAAAACAAGAAAAACAAGACAAACATCTTTATTGACTGATACAAATGATAAACAGGTACACAGATCAGTTAATATATAATTGGCGTTTAATAAAATCTGTAAAGCATTCGAAACAAATTTCCTGAGATTTTCGGATGAATATGAAGAAGCTGACACTAACAGCTGAGACACTCTCTTTGGGTTACTCGGTTTATCTACTCACATTCCTTACACAGACGCTCTTTTCCTGGCTGCATTTTGACGAATAAAGTCTCAGGTCAGATGGGATTTTGATTTGGTTTCCCTTCAACAAACTTTGCTTAGAGATAAATGAGAGATTTGCGAGTTGATGTAACTGTTTCTTTTCAATGGAAAAAAGTGTTATTTTTACTTTCTATTATTTGCCTAATAAAAAATCAAATATTTGTAAAATCTTGAATAAATATTTATAGCTTTTTCAACTTGTAATTCTAACTTCAAAGTTAATAGAATCAAACAATCATCCTGAAAACTTCGTATTTTGTAAAACATCTCGTAGGCTCCCTCTCACCAAATCTCCGCGTGTGCCCGTACCGGTTCATTCTTAAATAGCCTCGTTCAGAAATATATAAACTCCCAGATCACTGATTAGAAAAGGTTCCAAGCAAATGAAGCCTCTATGTTTTTGAAAGGACCATCTTTCTTCGGACATCCATAAATGACGCAACTGAATCTCAAATAAAGAACCGTATCAAATAACAAAAAACACATCACTTGAAGACTTTCAACAGCAACAACAACTAAAACGAACAGCACATGGAACTCTAGGGGAAAATAATGAAAGACAAGATATTCATGTTCTACATAATTTCAAACAAAAAGTTAAGAAGAAAACCTCCATCACTAGTGGAACAAGCAATAACAATTACTGGACTCGAGGCATCTATTTTGCTGAACAATTGTTTGAAGAAAAGGTTTTATAAATTTCAACCGAAAGTAACACTGTCTGTTCGGGCAATGAATGACAAATGTTTCCTTATAAGGAAACGTATAGTATGAAATTTTCGTTGATGGTATCTCATTAGATACTTTGTTGCCGTAACTGGCTTTGACGTTGGCAACATAATAACTCCGATTAACAATCCGAGAATAAATATAGTCAGCATTTAGTCTTCCCTATAATTCAATAAATAATTCTGATTTTTGTCCCCGGGTGATTACGGTTTGTATAAGAAACGAAAAATGATTTTTCAGGAAAGCTATATCTCTTTTTTCATAAGCCTGCCTCCTAATGTAAGACAAGAGAAGGCATCCGTTACCTTTTTTCGGATGTTCAAAAGTATGGTCGACTTATTTCCATGTTTTTCCTAGACCTCTGCCGTATTTCCTTGAATATCTTTTTTTTTCTTTGTAAAGCTATCATCTTTCTTTGAATCCTGATATTTATCCTCGAAGACGTGATAATTTCGGCTGGCAACACCAAACCTGTTTCTAGAAGCTTCACGGAGCATAGACTGTTTTTGAGGAGGCGTTCGACTTGCTTTTAATAAATCTATAGATTTCTTTCAACATGACCTTATTTATCTTAGTTTATATCGACTTTTTTTGGGGGGGGGGGAGATGTCCTACAACTCGCTTTATATGAGCATGGGATATCGTGATATCGCATGATATTCTTTTCCCGTCTTTCTTTCTTCGTTTCAGTTATTTTTTGTTAGCAATCTCATGCATCCTAATACTCAATAATTTTCAATCATTTGAGCAACTGTCTTACATAGTTTCTTTCCAATGGAAAGGCGTCATCTCCTACCAGTGTCTGTGAGAGAGAGAGAGACAGACAGACAGACAGACAGACAAACAGAGTGAGTGAAAGCATGAGAGAGAGAGCACCATATCGTTTCTTTCTTTCCTTTCGAACAGAAAGACGTCATCTCCCACCAGTGTGTGTGGGGGGGGGGGGAGTGAGAGAGGGAAAGAAATTGAGAGAGATAGCATGAGAGAGAGAGAGAGAGAGAGAGAGAGAACACTATATCGCTTCTTTCTCTTCTTTCGAACGGAAAGGCGTCACCAATTAAAAAGCCATTCAATTGGATGCTTCGATATTTGCAAAATACATAAATTCAATATTCAGCAGGAGAGAGAAATTAACTCATCAACAAACTACTAAACTTCTTTCGGTCTCATCTCATACTTCCACTCCATATGGTCGGAGCTAATCTCTCTCTTTCTTCTTCTACCTTCTCAGCAACTAACCTCACTCTGCTTCCTTCAATTGTCCAAGTTTTCAAAATGGCGTAGTGAAAAGAAATTTTCATTAGTCAGTTTATCTCATCTTGTGATCTCTCCTGGCCAGAACACTCTAAAGAAAAAAAAAGAAAATTATTTCTACTTTTGCTTAAAAATGTTTATTTATATATTTTTCTGCTTATGCATTTTTACGATCAATAGACCACACATCCTGTTTGTCCACGGTTACTTCAAATACTAATTAAATTTTTCTTATCATTTGCATTCAAGGAAACCCAAAATTAATGTTTGAACATAATTTTCTTTTTCTCTTGACATGAATTCTTTAGATTTGCTCCTCCCCCCATAAGAGGTATTTTTCTTCTGGGTGGCTGATTCAAAACAGATGTCTTTTTCCGGGTACCTTTTGTCCCAAGAAATTATATATGTTATTCTGAAAACCACTGGGTTTTCTTTATCAACAACTTATGCTTCCTTCAACTTGAGGTTTTGGTGTCTTTCTTATCGGCGGCCTCGGTTTTGCTCGAATTTCATAAATGTCGTCCAGTTAAGTCCGGCTTCGATTCTTGGAATTATTTTAAAACATGATTTTTCAACGCATTTCGTTTTTAATTTTCTTCTCAACTTTTCAATCCAGCTTCCTGCAATAATTAACATCCATTTAGTAGACGCTTTTCTTTTTCTCTTTCTCTTTCTTTCTTTCTTTCTTTCTTTCTTTCTTTCTTTCTGTCTTCCTCAATCTCCGGCAATCCTCAGTATCAAATAATTTTTAATTTTACTCATTATTTATTATTGATTCCTTAATTATTTGGCTTACGGCCATGTCACGTTGAATACACCGGTTCTCGCTCGATCACTGAAGTTAAGCAACGTTGAGCCTGGTCAGTACTTAGATGGGTGACCGCTTTGGAATACCAGGTGCTGTAAGCGTTTAGTTACGGATGTGCGGTGTGGTGCAGTGGATATCGGCTCGGAAAGAGAAATCGGTGAGCAGAGTTCGAATTCCAGTTGAATACCCTGCATTCATTTAAAGCACTGGTACCCTTGGGAAAGGTATTAATCCGTCCCTTCCCTCCAGTTATGGGTTAAATAACAGCGTAGGACTTGGGGACTCTGCCCTTACAAACAAATCCCAATGAATCTTGATACTCGAAAAGAAAGAAGTATTACTAGACACAAAGACTTATATAAAAACAACAATAAATTGTTGAAAGAAAAAGATATTACCAGCAATAAATAAAATTTAGTTGGCAATAAATGACCCACCGAGGTGTTGATATGCTATAAAACAAAACAAACAACCTTAATTATTTGTTGTTAATTATTATTACATTTACTTGTGTTTAATTATGCATTCGTTGTTTGTTAATTTATTTTTTGTTTACTCAATTTGTTTATTTATTATTTCGATATTTTCATTTAGCTTTTAGGTGGAATTATCGTATTTGTTTAATTTAAAATATTGGCTTTGTCTAAAGTATGTTTTTTTGTAAATAATGAATACATTTGCATTTTTCATTGTGGTATTTTACAAGGTGTTCGTTTCTGCTTTTCGATTTTTAAGGTAATAAAAATTTCTTTTGTGTCTTTATTCTGAGATAAGCTCTGATCATTTATTTAGTAATCTGTATTGTCCTAGTAATGAGCTAATAGCTATTTTCTCTTTCAGACAAAGTTTATAGTTTTTTGTTTGTTTGTGTCTTTATTCATTGCTACAATAACCCCTGTCCTCTACTCACTTTTTCCCTTCAGTCTAACTTCGCCTCGGTTGAGGCTGGCGTGCCAATCCGGAGAGGGTGGATTCAGGTTTCTCCCACATCTTACTATATTGGGGATTGACGGCTAAATCCTGTGTGGACCCACCTATGTAAAGTTGTGTATCACGGACAAGACTGCGTTTTTCCTGGTTAGGCCGTGATAACATTTTGTCTTTGCGTCCAAAGACAATTTTGGGAATCCGGGGTCTGGAATAAGTCATCATCATTTATCCATCACACCCAATGGTGCATAGGGCAGCAACTTTTTTTCTTTTTTTTTTTTTTTGCTGTTTCTGTAACAAACTGCTTTTTACGAGGCAGGGTTGTTAGCCCTGCACCCAACCCCCAAACCTGGAGGACCGGTGGACCATTCTTGGTCCTTACGTTTACAGCACCAGATATTCCCAAATGGTCACCCATTTAAGTACTGATGTTGCTTAACTTCGGTGATCGGACGGGAACCGGTGCATTCAGCACGATATGGCCGTAGACTCTGGAAGAAGTACATAAATAAAATTCACAATATTGTTGATAACTCTAACAACAGGTTTATTGACTATAAAGAAGAACTGATTAATAATATGTCAATATTATTTACCGCTAAATCAAGTTCTCTACTGCTGGGCGGTGATTTGAGAAATCTAGTAGCAAACGCTAAAATAATAACCAGCCAATCAAGTTTCACTCAATTCTTTTGTCATGCGTATGTCGTCGTTTTCGCTCAGGCCAGGGTATTAAAGACACCTAAGAGAAGAGCCACGAATAAGATGAAATTAACGGATACTAGTGAGAGGGTAGGTTGTAGGTATTGAATAAAAATACGAAATAAAATAAAAAACACTAAATAAAATAAAAATACAAAATAAAATAAGAGTACGAAATAAAATAAATATAAAATCTCCCAGGAGTCCTCTGACAGGGAAGACAATTGACGCATGGGTTAGAGGCCTCCTGGTGCCAAAAATAAACTATCTCTTTCTCTGTTGGACTTTGGATGGTAAAGACGTGCCAAACTGTTGGGGAAGGAATTTCCCCAACAAGTGGTCGTTGGAACCAAAAATAAAATCAGTGTCCAAACTGTCCCTCTAGTGTCTTTGTATCTTTCCTTTTCTCTTTGCCTATTTATTTCAGCAGCGAAAGCTATTTAACAAGTTTTGGATGTTTAGGCGAAAGAACCAACCCAGCAGTAATAACCATAACATAATGTCTTAATACAAAAGTATTAGTTCTAAGAATGTTGAAATATAAAATCTATTCTTGTAAATCAGCAAATCTAATAAATAAAGAGGGTTTAAGAATTTGTTGTAAATTCCTAACAAAAATGAATTCACTTTCATCATATGTTTAGGTTTTATTACAATTCTGATCGTCACTTTTTAAAGCAATAAACATTTGTTGAGGAGTGAAGGTAGTTAAAATAAGTGGCGTCATGCGATCCTCAAAGAGAGCTGTTTTAAAGACTGATTTTTTTGCAAGCATGAACGTCTACCTTTGCCAAAAAGCCAATACATAGTAATTACAGAAAATCTGCATAAGAACAACAATTCCCTTATTGACTTGATTAGGAAGAGAATCCATTTGTTGTCTTGAGGCAATAAGATTCAAAGACTTTTCATTGCTTCAACAGTCGATTGTTCTTTTATCCTAACAATAAGAGAATATTATTAAACAGATTACGTGTTATGACCAAATTTTTCACAAAGAAGTTACCTTGAGTCATCTGGTCATGGTAGAGTTTTACAAATATATGTCAACTAACAAACCAACCCAGCAGTAATAGCCATAACATTCCATAATGGTGACCACCCCGACGTGATATTTACAGTCAAGTTTTCTAAGACCTAAGAGAAGAGCCTCATCGTTGCTTGCATGCTCAGTCCACGATATCCGCAGCATAATTCTGTAGAACCACATTTCCGCTGCTTCCAGTTTTGTCCTCATTTTCGATGATATTGCCCAGCATTCACTGCCGTATTGAAGAACTGACGATGAGGTGTTGGAAAGAATGACAGTAAAGAGGAAATTGATACTGATCATCAGGAAGAGACAACTGAAGTTCCCAGGACACGCAATGAGGAAGGAAAGCCTGGAGAACCTGATACTGACTGGACAGATAGAAGGAAGGAGAGACAGAGGAAGGCAGCGGATAACATATTTGCGGGGCCTGATCAGGTGGTTGACAGAACGGAGGTTGACAGGAGTAACAGGAACAAACATATTAAGAGCCACAAGAGATAGGGAGACGTAGAGAACCATGATCGCCTACGCCCTGAAGGGACAGGACACATAGAAGAAGAAAGGAAGAGCCACGAATAAGATGAAAAAAACGGATACTAGTGAGAGGGTAGGTTTTCTTCTCCTTTTTCTTTGTCCAGTTGTGTATCGCTAAGTGTTTTGTTCGGGTTAGTTGTGATTTTCTTGTTTTTTACTGTTAGTCGGTTAAGATTTTCAAGACAGTTGAATGGCAACAAAAGATTATGAAGAGAGAGAGAGAGAGAGAGAGAGAGAGAGAGAGAGAGAGAGAGAGAAAGCAAGGATCTATGAAAATAAATAACTGAAAAACAAATTTTTACTTTTTTAAATACCCTCTTTGGACTTAAATTTCAATTCTGTTTCAAGGATAATGGTCAGAAGCTAATACGAATTAAAAGAAAATTAATTTCTGTTTATGAATAAATTTTCTGTGCATTCTTAAAGCATTGATACTTTTTTTCGTCAATTATCAATCCATCATTGTATCTAAAAAATTAGGTACTTCCACTCATTCGCTACAAAAAAAAGGGCAGCATCATGGTAAAAAGATCAAAATGTAATAAAAACAATTTTTGTTCACTGTATATTAAATGTTCATCCTTTGATAATGGCTTATGTATGCCGAAAGCTCAGACCCGATAAAAAATCAACAATTACTACGATTTCTTGTCTTCTTTTCATGACAACACTATCAAGCTAATCAGATCATACGAAAGGATCTTACACAAAATTAATAGCCAGAACTTGTCTATATTATTCAATGAAACCTGTATTAATGAAAAAATGCTGCCAAAATACACACTATATATATATATATATATATATATATTTAAGGAGCCTGTCTTAAACTAAGCTACCTCTCCTAACCTAAGCCCACATTCACTCAAACATCATATCACCATAAATAAACCGTTTTCATCATTTAATTTTCATTTCAACTTATCACCCGATGAGAAACGCTCGTAGCAGCTTCGAAACACGAAAATTTGTGTGTAGTGATGCTATGAATTTATACACCATTGTAACAACTAGTACAATATATATATATATATATATATATATATATATATATATATATATATATACTCACACCCTGCTTGAACACTCTGGAAGAATGGTAGACTTTGAAAAAACAATAGCTACTCTAGCATCTACGCATCGCTCATTCAGTAATGAATTATAGCACTCTGGCTACTGGCGTATGATACATCATACGCTAAAAGTCTCCCTCCTTCTACCAGAGGTAGAATCGCCAACTGAGATCAATTCGGTCGTGCTGATGATGGTTCGCCTGAAACAGGCCATCCTCCCGATTTACCATGAAATAAAGTGTTTGCCTTAATTTTTTCTTATATTTGCTCTATATGTACTTATATACATATATATTTAGAGCTCTCTTAGAGAATTATCCTACCACTGCATGTACAGGATACTCCTTTGGATTCCTCTATATCTACACCGCATGCTGATATATATATATATATATATATATATATATATATATATATATATATATATATATCGCATTCTGTCGGCACTTCAATTCTTTTACTCAAACGGAAGTGCTCAACTTCAACATTCACGACTCATATGATGCAAACAAACTTTGTGTTCGACTCTGCGTACCCATTTCTGACATATCGCCCCAAAACACAAAAGACAAAAAAGTTCTTTTCTGACCAATCAGAAAACAGATCCAGGCGGTTTTCGCTGTAGTTGTTTCTGACTCACTACAAAGCCAACGCCGTTCCTACTCAAAACGAAATTGAGAAAATCCGACCATGTTGACATTAGCGACGAATTCACACAACAAGCAAGCTTAGCCAGGTCATCTTAGCGACACCAATTCCCTTCAATCAACCTATGCGTGTTAATTTTCTCCTGCGTGTCGCTTTCACTGCTCATTTTCTCCTTGTTTCTATCTCAATTATTGCCTTATGTAATAACCCGAACAAACTCTCGGTCTCCTAGTACCGATATACGATGCCCTTGAACGTTCGAGCCTCGTAGATCACGGGAACTTTAAATAAAATTAAACCACGCCTTATCTTGTTAACAAAGGCCACCGTTACGGCGGGTTCGAATTCAATTCATTCCAGCATAATTTGTCTTTCAGCCTTTACTGTTGTTTTTTTGTTTGTTTAGTTTTGTTTTGTTTCGTTTTTTTGTTTTTTGTTTTTTGTAACTTTTTTTTTCAAATTAAACGCGTATGTGGCCGAAAATGTACGGAGGATCTCAAAGCGAAAACCAACAGCGGAAAACGAAGTAAGGTAATTTCGCAAGCAATTTTGAATGAGTGCAAAATCTACTGAAAATCGGTTTCATCTAAAAAAAAATATACGTCGAAGAAAAAACTAAAACAAACCTTGTTTAAACATTGCCATGATTATGACGTTTCGGCCGCTGTACGCTCCGACCTTATTCAGGTGCTAGGCATTTCGAACTGAGACCTTTATTTAGATCATTGGTGAGCAAGTAATAAGTACGGATAGAGAAAATCATAAACGTCAAAGATTGCAATATAAGCTCTGGTAAAAAAAAAAAAAAAAGAAAAAAAAAAGAAATAACAATGGGTACTGAGACATAGATTTATAAGTCACAGAAAGTATTCACAGATGTCCCCATGGAGGCATGGCTCAGTGGCTCAGTGGCTCAGTGGATAGGGGCGTTATTTCGTTTCAGTAATTTGATACAGAAAGTCGTGAGTTCAATACCAGGCTACATCAGTGATGAACAAATAATTTACAGAGTTGATTTAAAGGGAGATAACTACCTCGCTATCTTGTTTTAGTCAGGAATTAAAATATTGATATTTATTTTATTTAATTTTTAAAAGGCGCCTGTCTGTTGAATGAGTCGTTGGAGATAAAGGCTGATAAGAGAGTTACAATAGCCATTTGGAATGAGGAAAAAGCTGGACTCCACGGGATTGGTATGGTCTTATATATGCTGTTCGTAACCATTTCTTTCCGAATTACAGCAGCAACGGACTAGAAGAAGGATGAGCAGGGAAATACCAATGCCAGCACCTACACCACCGCCAAACGAGGCTCCATCAAATGATTGACTAGTTTCGGTGGAGGTTGTAAGAGGTAGGGTGGTAGTTTCGGTCGAGGTTGTAAGCGGTCGGGTGGTACTGTGTTTGGCTGGGGTTGTCGATGTAACCGTGGTTGAATCAAAGTGAATCGTTGAAGTGGTATCTGGAAATAGAAAGGTGGCGGTCTTTTAGTGAGAATTTAATCAAAGAGAAAGAAGAAAGAAAATAAGACAAAATGGAAACTACGAATGAAAGAAAAGTATAGAATTTAACCTGTGTGCATATAAACAATGAAGAAGGAATGACAATTTGGATTTCGACTACGGATTTTTTATTCCTCTTTGTTTCCCTACACTTTGTATGAAAAAAGTTCTCAATTCTTCCTTAGGTGTGTCTGTTTTTCTTTTCCTGGTTCAGAAGTAGGCTAAGATGATTAAGAATAAGCACAAAAGTGAGCTTTTAACTAAGCTGCGACGACCAAATTACTTCATCAGTGAAGCTGCAACACACGTCCGAACGCTGTGCATTGACTGGTAAGAAAGTTAAGAAATCAGACGTCTGGGGAAAAGAGGCGTTCCCAAGCGAGAAAGCGTTCATCTACGCCCTTCAATTTTTTTTTTTCGCCCTCCGAGAGCGAATACGACCTGGCTGCACGCACCGTCGTCTTGCCATCTGAGACTGCTCGCGGTCGTTAACGGGAGCGACCCCGCGGTCTGTAAACGGGAGACGATGGAAACTTGAGCCGGCGGTGGCCACCATTTTTGCGGCGAGGTGGCTGGCACTTTGATCCTGCGACTTCCCGGTTTCCCCCGCGCGCAAAAACGGCAAACGCGCAGCGGACACTGAGATGTCTCTCTACTATAGAGTGAGAGTACATGCAATTTTCCGAATGCAAGGCATTCGAATTCCAGTTGAATTCCTTGCAATCACTTACGCGCAAATACCCTTGGGAAAGGTATTAATGCGCCTCTTCCCACCAGTTATGGGTTAAATAACAGGACAGATTGGGTTCTGTAGCCTTGGTCGGCAACCAGTCTACCGCTGAAACCAATGGCAACCTACTGCGGAATAATCGTCTGCCCAATCAGTCATGTCTCTTCCGAGACATGATCGCCAAAGCGTGTTTCACGTATGGCACTTAACTAACAATTTTGATATATATTTTTTTCATAAAAAATTTGTAGAAAATATATATAAAAAAAATTGTACATGTTTTAAAATATAATTTAAAATCTCTCTGTCTCTGTCTCTGTCTGTCTCTCTCTCTCTCTATATATATATATATATATATATATCAGCATGCGGTGGAGATATAGAAGAATCCAAAGGAGTTTCCTGTACATATAGTGGTAGGATAACTCTCTAAGAGAGCTCTAAATATATATGTATATAAATACATATAGAGCAAATATAAGAAAAATTAAGGCAGACACGTTATTTCATGGTGAGTCGGAAGTTTAGGCCCATTTCAGGCGAACCATCATCAGCTTCCGTCTTTATTGTACAAAAGATTCGTGTAAAATCTTATATATATATATATACACACACACTACCCACCATAAATATTGCGCCACCCCAGTGTTTTAAAAGAAATGATGTATTTCATACTATTTTCAAATAAATAATTCTAAATGAAAATAGAATGATTATTTCTTTGCAAATTTTTACAAGACAAGGAAGCAAAGTTCAACTCATCCGAATCACCCAAAATTTTCTTCATTCATGAAACTGCAAAATAGGTAAATATTAGATATTTATAAATTTATTTCATGCACATGTTGTTGTACAATATTAAGGAAAGAACCATTCTGTTTTTCTTTACAATTATTCACTTGGCAATAAATACTAAAAAATAGTATGAAATACATCATTTTTTTAATCACTTGGATGGCCTAATAATTATGGCCGTAAGTGTATATATATATATATATATATATATATATATATATATATATATCTTAAGGACATTATAGTCTGAAGAAAAAATTCGTTGAATAATTAATTTTTATAAAAATTGTTTTCATTCTTTTTTTTTTAAATAATAATAATTTATGAATTTTTAATCTTTTTGCAGATTCTCTAAGCCTTGTGGTAGTTAGGTTATTAAGTGAAGACTATATTTACTTAACGAAAACTGAAATTGAAATTTTCAAGCTAAAAGATATTTAAAATATTTTCGTTTTATGTAAGTATGAAGGTTGTTTTTTAACTATGATATTTCGCATATGACCTTAAAAGATCATGTGTTTCACCGTTTATTCTTGCTAAACGAAAATAAATGGACATTTATGCCAGTTCTGTCAGCCATACTTAGCTTATCACCACATTTGTCTGTCATCACTCACTTCACAGGTCAGAAGATATGACCTCCGTGATTAAAAAATATTTTTTATTCTAAATTTCGCGCTATAAACAAATAATACTTGTTTCAGATCGGATTAATTTAAATTTAAATTTGATAATTTTCTAAAAATAACGTGTCACAGATGTATATGGAAGATTTACAAACCTGAGAATCTGTCAAAATGGACAGAAAAATGATCATTTTTGAAAACTGTAAAAACTTGGAATTCCAATTAATATCATTTCAATTTCAAATACACCAGAGTATTTTGCTTTCTGGAAATAGTAAATTTAATTATTTAGATTTCATTTAAAAAGCTTTACCATTTTTTTGTTCTTAAAAATTCATTTTAAAATTTAAGTATCGAAAATGAGTGCAGGAAACGATATTAAATAGAAATAGTCGTACATTTATTTGAAATATTGTCGTTGAAACCTTTCCTCTTACGCCGACATAAATGGAAAGTTCCTTGAAATCAAGATGCGATTACAAGCTTATAATTTTTCAATAAATATTGTTTGTCTCAAAAATGTCTTCTTGATAAAATATTCAATTTTTTATGGAAAGTTTATCTGAGAAAGTGAATGCCTGGGTGTGATGAGCCTGCCTATTATAAAGAGCACGCTTGCATGACTGAATGATTGTAGTTTATTTTTTCTTTTATATGGTAAGAAAGGGCCGCGAAGATTGTTTGAAGTTCAGTTTTTATTTTCATAGATTAAGATTTATATTGGTAAAACAATTGTTAAAATAAATCCTGCAACAAAACACATGACGAGGAGTAAGACCAAAAGCTGTACACACGACACACATCGAGAAATCTTACTTGTTATCGTGTGCCTATATTTTTGATCAATAATAAGATATGAAATACGCCAAAAAACACTGTATTCATGCATGCTGCAAAACATTTTCAGTTTCCTTTACATTACAGGCTTACGGCCTATCACGTTGAATACACCGGTTCTCGCTCGATCACCGAAATTAAGCAACGTAGAGCCTGGTCAGTACTTAGATGGGTGACCGCTTGGGAATACCAGGTGCTGTAAGCGTTTAGTGACGGATGTGCCTACTTACAATCATATCACGTTGAATACACCGGTTCTCGCTCGATCACCGAAATTAAGCAACGTTGAGCCTGGTCAGTACTTAGATGGGTGACCGCTTGGGAATACCAGGTGCTGTCAGCGTTTAGTGACGGATGTGCGTTGTGGTGCAGTAGATATCGGCTTGGAAAGAAAAATCGGTGAGCCGAGTTCGAATTCCAGTTGAATACCCTGCATTCACTTAAGCACTGATACCCATGGGAAAGGTATTAATCCGTCCCTTCCCTCCAGTTATGGGTTAAATAACAGGGTAGGACTTGGGGACCCTGCCCTTAAAGACAAATCCTAATGAATCTTGATACTCTAAAAGAAAGAAGTATTACCAGACACACAAACTTATATAAAAACAACAATAAATTGTTGAAAGAAAAAGGTATTACCTGCAATAAATAAATAAAGTTTAGTTGGCAATAAATGACCCGCCGAGGTGTTGATATGCCATAAAACAAAACAACCAAGCAACTTTACATTACAAATAACGAGAAATAAATTAGACATGAGGGACAGAAACACTCTTTCGAACAATATTACATCCAAATTTCCCGAACACGCAGGAACAAACGCGTTATATATACAGAGTATATATGAAATAATAATCTGTTATCTCTCTTCTCTCTCTTCTATGTGCCCTGTCCTTTCAGGACGTAGGTGATCATGGATTTCTACGTCTCCCTATCCCTGGTGGCTCTTAGTACGTTTTCTCCTGTTACACCACGCAACCCCCGTTCCGTCATCCACCTGCTCAGGCCCTTCAAATATGTTATCCGCTGCCTTCCTCTGTCTCTCTTTCCTTCTATCTGGCCTGTCAGAATCAGGTTCTCCAAGCTATCCTTTTCATTGCATGTCCCAGGAATGTAGTTGTCTCTTCCTGATGCTCAGTATTAATTTCCTTTTCGTTGCCATTCTTTCCAAAACCTCCTCATTGCTCACATGCTTCGTCCATGATATCCGCAGCATCCTTCTGTAGAACCACATTTCTGCTGCTTCATGTTTTTCCCTCATCTTCGATGACATTGTCCAATATTCACTGCCACATTGAAGAACTGACATCACATAGCAATCTAGCACTCTCTTCTTTGTTCCTAGTGAAATTTTCCTGTGTCTTAGTACTTTACTCAACTTCTGGAACGCGTCCTTCGCCATGCAAATTCACTTTCATATCTCTGTGCCGCATTTTCCATCTCCTGTTAGATCACTTCCTAGGTATTGAAACACAAATTTTCACCGCTGGTTGGATGTGGACACTCTGAAAACCAAGACTTAACTACAAACTTCGTCAACTGCGCACAGAGGCTCCTCACATAGCTTCCGTTTCACATCCACACTGAAAGAAAAATACAATCCAGAATTTTCACCCAAAAGTACTTACTTCCACCTGAAGGTTCGGTCGAGGTTGTAAGAGGGAGGGTGACGCTGTGTTTTTCTGGGGTTTTCGATGTAACCGTGGTTGAATCAAACTGAATCGTAGAAGTGATATCTGGAAATAGAAAGGTGGCGGTCTTTTAGTGAGAATTTAATCAAAGAGAAAGAAGAAAGAAAATAAGAAAGACAAAATGAAAACTACGAATGAAAGAAAAGTATAGAATTTAACCTGTGTGCATATAAACAATGAAGAAGGAATGACAATTTGGATTTCGACTACGGATTTTTTATTCCTCTTTGTTTCCCTACACTTTGTATGAAAAAAAGTTCTCAATTCTTCCTTAGGTGTGTCTGTTTTTCTTTTCCTGGTTCAGAAGTAGGCTAAGATGATTAAGGATAAGCACAAAAGTGAGCTTTTAACTAAGCTGCGACGACCAAATTACTTCATCAGTGAAGCTACAACACACGTCCGAACGCTGTGCATTGACTGGTAAGAAAGTTAAGAAATCAGACGACTGGGGAAAAGAAGCGTTCCCAAGCGAAAAAACGTTCATCTACTCCCTTCAACAACTTGGAGTAAGGTCAGAAAAAGAAAGAACAGAACATGTTTCTCTTTTTATGGAACTTATACAGCACCACCGACGGATGTTTAACGAAGACAATTGGAGTAATTCTCTCTATTGTAATAAAGACGGTTGTGTATTTATTTGAATATTTATATATATATATATATATATATATATATATATATATATATATATATATATATATCCGATTGAATAAGGAACGAACAAAAATCTACAACGTTCAAAACACTAATTTAAAACAGTGCTCGATACATAATATAATATGCGAATATTTATTATAAATTTTATTTTAGAACATGTACAAATTTTTTATTAACTAGGCAATAAATTCTAAAAAATAATATGAAATACATCATTTTTTAAACACTTGGATGGTATAATAATTATGGCCGGAAGTCGATAGATAGATAGATAGATAGATAGATAGATAGATAGATAGATAGATAGATAGATAGATAGATAGATATAGTTCAATCCTGTCACGCTCGGTGGTTTTGCTCCTTTTTTATGTCTTATTTTTAAGTCTTAGATATTCAATAGTAGGTACATCAATAAATATGTTGCCGTCATTTTAGATGGAATACCGATACAAAAAATCTATCACATTATTTAATTAGATAAGTTTCTAATTGCTTTTAAAGTATATATATATATTAAAGACATTATAGTAGAAGGAAACATTCGTTGAATAATTAATTATTATAAAAATTTTCATTCTTTTTTTTATAAATAATAATTTATGAATGTTTAAACTTTTTTTTAGATTCTCTAAGCCTTGTGGTAGTTAGGTTATTAAGTGAAGACTATATTTACTTAACGAAAATTGAAATTGAAATTTTCAAGCTAAAAGATATTTAAAATACTTTTGTTTTATGTAAGTATGAAGGTTGTTTTTTTAACTATGATATTTCGCATATGACCTTAAAAGATCATGTGTTTCACCGTTTATTCTTGCTAAACGAAAATAAATGGACATTTATGCCAGTTCTGTCAGCCATACTTAGCTTATCACCACATTTGTCTGTCATCACTCACTTCACAGGTCAGAAGATATGACCTCCGTGATTAAAAAATATTTTTTATTCTAAATTTCGCGCTATAAACAAATAATACTTGTTTCAGATCGGATTAATTTAAATTTAAATTTGATAATTTTCTAAAAATAACGTGTCACAGATGTATATGGAAGATTTACAAACCTGAGAATCTGTCAAAATGGACAGAAAAATGATCATTTTTGAAAACTGTAAAAACTTGGAATTCCAATTAATATCATTTCAATTTCAAATACACCAGAGTATTTTGCTTTCTGGAAATAGTAAATTTAATTATTTAGATTTCATTTAAAAAGCTTTACCATTTTTTTGTTCTTAAAAATTCATTTTAAAATTTAAGTATCGAAAATGAGTGCAGGAAACGATATTAAATAGAAATAGTCGTACATTTATTTGAAATATTGTCGTTGAAACCTTTCCTCTTACGCCGACATAAATGGAAAGTTCCTTGAAATCAAGATGCGATTACAAGCTTATAATTTTTCAATAAATATTGTTTGTCTCAAAAATGTCTTCTTGATAAAATATTCAATTTTTTATGGAAAGTTTATCTGAGAAAGTGAATGCCTGGGTGTGATGAGCCTGCCTATTATAAAGAGCACGCTTGCATGACTGAATGATTGTAGTTTATTTTTTCTTTTATATGGTAAGAAAGGGCCGCGAAGATTGTTTGAAGTTCAGTTTTTATTTTCATAGATTAAGATTTATATTGGTAAAACAATTGTTAAAATAAATCCTGCAACAAAACACATGACGAGGAGTAAGACCAAAAGCTGTACACACGACACACATCGAGAAATCTTACTTGTTATCGTGTGCCTATATTTTTGATCAATAATAAGATATGAAATACGCCAAAAAACACTGTATTCATGCATGCTGCAAAACATTTTCAGTTTCCTTTACATTACAGGCTTACGGCCTATCACGTTGAATACACCGGTTCTCGCTCGATCACCGAAAATAAGCAACGTAGAGCCTGGTCAGTACTTAGATGGGTGACCGCTTGGGAATACCAGGTGCTGTAAGCGTTTAGTGACGGATGTGCCGACTTACGATCATATCACGTTGAATACACCAGTTCTCGCTCGATCACCGAAATTAAGCAACGTTGAGCCTGGTCAGTACTTCGATGGGTGACCGCTTGGGAATACCAGGTGCTGTAAGCGTTTAGTGTCGGATGTGCGTTGGATATCGGCTCGGAAAGAAAAATCGGTGAGCCGAGTTCGAATTCCAATTGAATACGCTGCATTCTCTTAAGCACTGGTACCCATGGCAAAGGTATTAATCCATCCATTCCCTCCAGTTATGGGTTAAATAACAAGGGTAAGACTTCGTGTCTCTGCCCTCAAAAAACAAGATTCATCGGGATTCTTAAACCTTTCTTTGTTCTGCCACCAGACGCTTTAATATAACAATTCTTTACTGAAAAAAAAACCTGAAAAGTTCCTATGACAAAGAAAGGAACAAAGAAACAATACTTCATTTGGAAAGGGGCCTTCCCAAATCACAGTTATTTTTGAATGAAGGGTTTCTATGGCCTTCATATTTGACTCTGGAATAATAAATCAGGTTTGAACCAGGTAGTCTTCTAGCATTTCCAGTCATTTAGGCTGGAAGCGACAATATGCCCTTAAGCAGGCATCGCAGTGTCCCTGTTAAGAAAGTGATTGGTTGGTGGGGATTTCATAACCATTCCCAAAAGGGCTAGGTAATAATTGGCAGAGAGAATCGCAATATCAGTAATCCTCAACCCGCCAGTATGAGTCACGTAGGCGGTACTGCTGAAAACATCGAAGCGACTGCTAGCTGATAGGTCAAGAAGAACGTGATGACATCAAAATGTTTTCAATAGATGCTTTGAGATACGTTTTTAAAACCCGGATATTCCGATAAAGGTAATGATGTTTGAAATAAAAATATATTTTAGACTTATGATTTGTCAATAACTTACATTAATTAACTTAGAAATATTACCATAGTAATTGAGATATATCTGTCAGTTAAGTGCCATACGTGATATACGCTTGGGCGATCATGTCTCGAAAGAGACATGACTGACTGGGCAGAAGATTATCCCACAGTAGGTTGCCATTACTTTCTCCGGTAGACTGGTTGCCAACCAAGGCTAGAGAACCCAATATGTCCTGTTATTTAACCCATCAGTGCATGCTGGACAATATCATCGAAAATGAGGACAAAACTGGAAGCAGCGGAAATGTGGTTCTACAGAAGGATGCTGCGGATATCGTGGACCGAGGATGCAAGAAACGATGAGGTGTTGGAAAGGATGGCAACGAAAAGGAAATTAATACTGAGCATCAGGAAGAGACAACTGAAGTTCCTGGGACAAGCAATGAGGAAGGAGTGCTTGGAGAACCTGATACTGACTGGCCAGGTAGAGGGAAAGAGAGAGAGAGAGAGGAAGTCAGCAGATAACATATTTGCAGGGCCTGATCAGGTGGATGAGGGAACGAGGGTTGCCAGGTGTAACAGGAGTAAACATACTAAAAGCCACAAGGGATAGGGAGACGTGGAGTACCATGATCGCCTACATCCTGAAGGGACAGGGTACATAGAAGAAGAAGAACTGGAGGGAAGAGAGGGATTAATATCTTTCCCAATGGTATTTGCGCGGAAGTGAATTCGAGGATCCAACCGGAATTCGAACTCGGCAATCAGATTTGTCTTTCCGAGCCGATATTCACTGCACCACAATGCACATCTATGGAGATATATATGCTTGTGCTTATTCCGATATTGAGGCGGATAAATAACAGAGGCCTTATAAATAATAGGGACATTATAAATAATAGTAACGTAAATAATAGGGATATTATAAATTATGAACACGGGGTTATATACACAGGCAGTGAAAAATAGAAAAGAAGAAAGACTTGAATTACACAAAGACATGAAATCCTGCGAGAATTCTTCGAGTTAAGCATTTAACTTAATCATTATACGCGGCAACATCAACGTCACAGAGAACTGGAAGAAGAAATTGATGGGCGTTCAAAAGCACACCGGATAAGACTAAAGACTCAAATCGTAGGAAATTACCCAACATCATGGGAGACCAAAAAGCTAAAGTACAAAAGAAAAAGAACGAGTCGACAAATACGAAACAATAACCCACAACGAACACAGTTAGGAATGGGAGGGATGGACAGATGGGCCATGAATCTTACACGATTACGGAATCTGACAAGATAAAGGAAATGTACAAAAAGGGTAAGAAAACAGAAGCCATTTTAGAGATCCACTAGACAAGCAATCAGCTTAATGGACTATATTACTAAGCGACGAACAAATATATATAGATAGATAAAAAGATAGCTATGAACAAATTCAGATAGATAGATAGATAGATAGATAGATAGATAGATAGATAGATAGATAGATAGATATGAGCAGACTGATAGATAGATAGATAGATAGATAGATAGATAGATAGATAGATAGATAGATAGATAGATAGATGTGTTTAAGCCTACACGCGTAATGTCTTTCAAGGGAAATAACCAGCATGGCATCAATATTATGAAATCACAGAATTATTTCCCTTGTCCTTTTGGCATAAATGAATCAAAATTAAACCTGGGAAGTAAGTGAAAACTGAATTTCAGCTGAAAATTCAATTTTGCTTTCAAAGCAGAAGCAGACAAATCATGGTGGTGATAATTTAGAAAATACAGAAAATTTTTAACAGATATCTTTTACCGTTCCAGACGCACGTTTCTAACGTCTGATTCCATATTGTATTGGGTTTTTTGCACTTCATGAGACGGAGTTCGCCATTAACACACTGGTAAAACATGGTTATATCATCCGGATAAGGGGCATAAGTCCCCTTACCGCACTTGGTGCAGTTTGGTTTCGTGATGTTCTCAATACATGTGTTATTCGAATCGTCCATATCTAGGAAAAGCGATAGAAATGATATTAGTACACATTATAAGTCTGCAGTTTGTGTGTATGTGTGTGGGTGTGTGGTGTCAGGTAGTTCCAACTCTGGCTCAAGGTCATGTTCCTGAAGCAGCTAGTATGAAAGAAAGAGATTTTGTAATATTCAGGTCGAGTCACCTGTTACAAAAATTTGTCGTGACGTTACTAGTTTGCAAGTCTTTACTGAGACTGAATTTTCTGACAGAATAGTAGTTACAAAGCCGACTGGTAGATTAGATAAAAATGTTGGAAAATGGGAAAAATTTGATAAATATACAATAAATTTATAAATTAAAACATTTTTTCTTTTAGATAATAAACTAAACTCACATTTTGGATCAATTACAACTGAATAGTGAGGTCAATCCTCAGTTGGTGCCCAGATAACATTCTACATGAAGTAAACCAACAAGTGTAAAACTAATCCGCCATCATTTCAGTTAAACTCAATACTAAATATCCAATAAAAAATTTACTTCAATTGGTATCCTTTGATCTGTCAATACATTTCATTGCTTGCAAAATTTGTAATTCTTAAAATGACATACCCGACTTAGAATTTTAATTTTTCTTCTAGTTTTTCAATCTCAATGGTGTAAATTTGCTTAAACGTGTCTTGAAAACGTTAATTATAAATACATTCAAAAAGAAGAAAATCTAGTTTCACACTCCCAAAATACTGCTATTCAATCTGCTCATCTCCTACTTGACATTCTCTAGCTGTCCACGATTGTTCAATGTCTTGAATAATACTTGCTGGATGACAGTCAGGTAACACCTGATGCCCATGTCGGTCTTTATTTGAACAGGAATTAATTTCTTTGAACTTAACCCCCTTCACGCCGTTAGGTGTTATATACTTAATTGTGACTGCCATGATTTTCCTTGGGAGTGATAATGGAGTGATTTCCTGTTGCCTTCTCCACTGTGATTTATTAGGACACCGCCTCTAGTTATTTGGCCGTTGGTTCCTTAAGAATTCTTCCGCCTTTTCTGTAGGTCTTGTTTTTCGTCCTGGGTTACTAACATCCCGCCTGACACACAAATAATGGAGTGGGGTAACCGATTTGGTCGCCGACAATCCCACAGTTGTTTTGTTGTGACATCACATATACAGAAGAAAATAATTTAAACTTGTATCCGTACTTTTGTCTTTCCTGTGTCTAATCTCTTGCTGTAGGGGATGATGTATTTATGAGACGTTAAGAGGAAGAGAATCTTGTTATTAAGTTACAACTCAAGTCCAAACAGACATTTTTTGCACATAGAGTCTAGCTTCTAAATTTGAGGCTTTACTGAGTAAATGAAAGTTTCATTTAAACCGTTTTTTTCTTTTTGTTTTGTTTTGTTTGTTTTTTTTTTGTATTCTCATTCAACAAAAAGTTGGTTTGGCAAAAAGTGACTTTATACTCAATATATATAATTTTTCTTTAACGAGAGGGAAGGAAGCAAATAGAAACAGACAAAATGTAACGACAAGGATCGGGGGGGGGTAGCTAAACGAACGAGATAGTATCGCTAGAACTTCAATATTTTTGTTGTTGTTTTTTTTAAATCAGTAAGTTTCGGACAAAGAAAATATTTGAAATTAAATATTTAAGACGTGGTAAAAATGTAATTGACTCATACAAGTATAATTCAATACCAATGGTCGTAAGCGTAAAAAAAAAAACAGAATAAATAACAAAATATAAGAAAATACATCGTCTTATAGACAAATTTCAATGAAATGGTTTACCCAAAGGCAGAGTCCAGCTTCATATTTGAAGTTTCTACTGAGTAAATGAAATGTGTACGAAAACCTTTTCGCTTTTTCAATATGCATTCTCATTCCATAACAGGCGGAACTGGCAAAACGTTACTTCATAACCAATATATACATATAATATTTAAATAAAGAAAGGAAAACAATTTTAGCTTGCACACCTACCTGTGTCGTTCGCGAAGGGGGGGGGGGTAGTCTGTCTGTCTGTCTCTCTCTCTCTCTCTCTCTCTGTCTCTCTCTGTCGTGGATTATGTATTCATTTCAAATAGACACTTTTACGCAGATTCTAGTTTCAATTTGACTATTCACTGAGTTGAGGGAGAGAAACTTTTAAATTAAAAAATAAAATTTAGGCTGAGTATATATTTCACTTTTTTTTCTTTTTTTTTTTTAGTTAGTTTTCTTCAAACAGTGTTAATCTAGATTATGAAGGTTATCTTAGCAAATATATATATATATATATATATATATATATATATATATATATATATATCGCGGGAGAGCGCGCGAGAGAGAAAGAGAAGCAAGGAGAAAAAAGTAAGAGAAACAAATAAATGTCGGCGGTCATTGGTGTCAAAATGTCCCCTATCATATATTTCAATAATTATGTTATTTAACGCTTGTAAAATAAAAGGTTCATAACGGCAAAACAGATTTCCAGAAACGCAAAGGTTCCAGCTTCAATTTGAATATTCACTGAAATAAACATTTGTAATTAAAAAATAAAATTAGGCAAAGAACACATTTCACTTTTTCAGTTTGTTTTCTTCAATCAGTGTGAAGCTAGATTCGCGGGGTGGGAAGTTTTAAAAAATGCCTCAATCCTCCCCCGTTCTCAGTTTTTTCATTCTCTTTCACATTCACACTCGATAAACCCGCTACCTTCTAGTGGCACTATTGCCTTGCTTGGAGTGAAACGAATCAAAAATTGTCATATATATATATATATATATATATATATATATATATATATATATATATATACCGTTGCTTATACATTTTCCATCTTCTGATAACCACGCGGTGTTTGGCTCGCATTTGGTGGGATAAAGTAACCCCTTCGAACATTGGTAGAACATAGACGGATGATCCTCGTGGGGCAGATACGTGCCTACGTTGCATGTTGTGCAGTTTGTTTCTTTGACTTTCACAATACAAAATTGATGTTCCTCATATGTAAAAATAAAAAAATGAAAACTTTGGACAAATTGTGGAAAATGAAAGCATCAAATGCAATTTCTGCGGGGGTCACTTTTTATTCAATTTCTCAACTCGATTCGCACTTTTTTGTATTTGGTTGTTGAAAAAAGGACAGTCGGATAAGTTAAAAGTTTTTAAACAGATCCTTCCGAAAGTTAATCAGTTCATAAGAGATCAATATGTACTGAAAATTAACCGACATATCAACCCTTCAAATGTATTTGGTTATGAAGATATGCGTATGTTTGCATCAGAGAGAGAGAGAGAGAGAGAGAGAGAGTGTGTGTGTGTGTGTGTGTGTGTGTGTGTGTGTGTGTGTGTGTGTGTGTGTGATTCTGTGCGTTCGTTGTGTGTGCATCAGAGAGAGAGAGAGAGGGTGTGTGGGGGGCACTACACTGAAAGGTTTCGTTCTCTTCCCTCCGACTTCTAGAAACGAACACAGCTGGATACTGAATGCGTGACGTAATAGGAAAAGAGATTGGGTAGACGTGGCAATGTAGCTGTGACAGTCATAGAACAACAATAGGATTTGAAGGCGAGATGATTACTTGTGTCAGAAAGATAGAGCATTCTATTTCCCAGGCGGTTTTTTTTTCTCTATAAACGATAGCAAGAATGTTCCAGGAGTGCAAGAATTCTTGGCAAACCTCAGCGACACGTGGAAACGTGTAACGCCGGCGACTGACATCGACTTTAACAGGACAGTGTAGCGGAGAAATACATAAAATCACACCCCAATTGTGCCGCCCTACAGGCAATGTTCTCTGCTCTATTTTATGTGCTTTCTTACTCTTCGACCCAAAATGTTCCCATTGCTGATTTCAATTGGACAGACATCTTTAATTCTACAATTGGGGGGGGGGAGTTGTATTTATTTGGTGATTATTATATAATTATTTAGTATATTTTATTCTGATGAGAATAATGCTGTAGATATTGTGAGTTCAGGAATAATTCATTTTTAATGCCTTTCTATTGAAAACCATACTTAATGGATTGTTAAAATTAAAATGCTTATCGATTCATTTCAGAAAATATTGATCTATATTAATGTTAGATAATTGGTAAAAAGTGGGGTCATTGGGGGATTTTACATAGAATAATTCCTGTTTAAACCCACTTCTTTTAGCAAGTTACTATAAAGGATTTTATCATCATTAAATATTTTGCTGTTGGAGGATAATTTATTTATCTTAGTACGGTGATTCCCAACGTGAGGCGTACACCCCACGGGGGTACAATTTGATTATTTAGGAGGCAATTCGATTGTTTGGTGCTTTGCTAATAAAAGTCTTTTTTCTTGTGATATATTAGTCCTAGCATTCCAGTAAATAAAAATTTAGCAATGTTACATATATTTCATTCATCATTTGTTTTGGATTTTTAAATTTCCATCGACTGCACTGCCACCTGATGAATAACTTCCATTTTAAAATAATTTTAGTGCAATCGTCTTTTTTTTTCTTTTTTTTTTTCATGGATGCCATGTTGTTTTTAAGTTTGTTTAAGCCACCTTTAAACAAACTTTAAATTTTAAGTTTAAAATAAAAGCTTAAATCAAGCTATTGGTGTTTTAAGCATCACCTAAAACGGAGTTCACGTTTTACATAAGAATTATATATCAACATATGAGAGGGGGGAACATCAGGATTCTAGAGGTGATTGGGTGGGACATGGCCCAAAAATGTTGGTAAACACTGTCCTAGTATTAACAGTAGCGGAAAATTGTTTTACCATTTGGTGGGGATCATTAGAATTAACATTAATGTATATTGAAGACTCACTATTTTTATAATATGGCTTAAAATATTATTTAAAAGGTTCAATATCCCAAAAACTAACCATTTTAAAGTCTATTAATTAACTAAGATTCACATGTTCTAGAAGCCTATATATATATATATATATATATATATATTTATATATATATATATATATTTTATATATATATATATATATACATATATATATATATATATATATATATATATATATATATATATATATATATATATATATATATATATATATATGACAACACTACTAGATTGGCAACTCGATCTCACCGTTTTATTGTTGAACTAGCTAAATACAATTACACTTCTACTCTAACGGTTTCTTTTCTGGCACTTCCCACGCGTGAAACTTACTTCCGATATCTTGCTCCCCTAAAAACTACAAACTTCAAAATTTTAAATGCAACGTCAATCGCCATCTTCTGTCGCTTTGAGTCATGTTCCTTTTATTTATTTATTTATTTATTTTTTCTCAATCTTTCCTCTCATTCTTTTTCGCTTTCATACCTACTAAACCCGCTGTGTTCTTGCAGAATTATTGCCTTGCTTGGAAGGAAAGGAATAAAAAATGACTCACATATACCGATGCTTATACATGTTTCCTTCTCCTGATCCCACGCTGTGTTTGGCTCGCATTGTTTGGGATAAAGTCGTCCATTCGAACATTGGTAGAACATAGACCGATCATTCTCGTGGGGCAGATATGTGCCTCCGTTGCAGGGTGTGCAGTTTGTTTCTTTGACTTTCACAATACAAAATTCGTCAACTGTAAAAGTAAAAAAAATGAAAGCTTTGGACAAATTGTGGAAAATGAAAGCATCAAATGCAATTTCTGGAGGGTCACTTTTTATTCGATTTCACAATTTGATTTGCGCTTTTTTTTTGTATTTCGTTGTTGTTTTCAAGAACAATCAGATAAGTTAAAAGTTTTTAAACAGATCCTTCCGAAAGTTAATCAGTTCATAAGAAATAAATATGTACTGAAAATTGATCAACATATCAACCATTCAAATGTATTTGGTTATGAAGATATGCGTATGTTTGTATCAGAGAGAGAGAAAGAGAGAAAGAAAGAGAGAGAGAGAGAAAGAGAGAAAGAGAAAGAAAGAGAGAAAGAGAGAGAGTATGTAACACATCACTCGATAAATCCCGGGCCTGACATATAAATAGCGCCACTAATAAAAATTCATATGAATTTTATGAAATACTGACCTTCAAATTAAACGTGACAAAATTTGGGCCCAAATTGGATAGTTTACAAATTACAATTATTTAAGTCAAATTACCGTTGCAAATTTTCAAAATAATGGCAATCAATGAACAAAATACCTTGCGCATCCCAAAATACGTGTGCTGCTTTCTGTCGAAAACAACGGTTGAGAGGTGCTATGCTGACTTTAAACGTTGGTTGTACATACAAAAATGATGCTAAATTTTTGATGGTCGTCCAAAATCGGCAGTTATCCAGGAAAACAAAACAAAAAAATCCACAAACTCATTTTCGCCGATCGTAAATTGAAGTTGCATGAGAGAGCGTTGATGGAGTTGAATATATCAGAAGGCAGTGTATTCACCAGTTTTATCAATGAGAAAGCTGTGTCCAAAGTGGGTGCCACGTTTGCTCACAGTCGATCAAAAACAACAGCACGTCAACGATTCAGAGCGTTGTTTGCAACTCTTTCAACGCAACAAAAAGGAGTTTTTACGTAAATATAAGACAATGGATGAAACATAGATCCACCATTTCACTCCGAAGTCAAATCGGTAATTAGCTGAGTGGACAGCAGCAGATGAAAGCCGTCCAAAGCGACCAAAGATGCAAACATCAGCAGGCAAGGTTTTGGCCTCCGTATTTTGGGATGCGCAAGATATTTTGTTCATCGATTGCCTTGAGAAAGGAAGAATTATCAATAGTGAATCTTATATAGCATTATTGGTGCGTTTGAAGAATGAAATCGCCAAAAACAGCTACAAATGAAGAAGAAAAATGTGATCTTTCACTAAGACAACGCACCGTGTATCGCAACGATGGCAAAACTATATCAATTGCACTTCGAATTGCTTCTGCATCCACCCTATTCTCCAGATGTGGCCCCAAGTAGCTATTGGCTGTTTGCAAACCTCAAAAGAATGCTCCAGGGAAAGAGATTTGGCTCGAATGAAGAAGTGATATCGAAAACTGAGACGTATTTTGAGGCCAAAGACAAATCGTTCTACAAAAAAGGCATCGAATTATTAGAGAAGCGTTGGAATCTGTGTATCACCCTAGAAGGAGACTATGTTGATAAATAAAGTCGAATTTTGCCTAAAAGTTGTTGTTTTATTAGTTAGGCCCGGGATTTATTGAGTGATGTGCGTGTGTGATTCTATATGTTCGCTCATGTGTGTATGAGAGATAGAGTGTTTCTGTGTACGTGAGTACCTGTGTGTGGAGAGGGTGTGTGTGACAGTTGTCTTGCGTAGATGGTCTTGTGTAGATGTGTATGAGTAAGGATCACCGTATTGTTGACCAAAATCTGTCTGATCCTTACTCATACACACAGTAAGAGGAACCTGCAGATATTGGAGGCCATGTCCATCAAATCAAAACAACCAACACTCAATAAAATCAACTTTAAAACAGGAAATAACATATTACATTGCATTTGACTACATGGTTTTGTTGTCATTTCGCGCTATCCCGCGGTGTGACGTCATAAAACCGCATCGCAAACTTAAGAACTGCGTTTATTATTTTTGGTAACTATTGCCGTTGCCAAGCGGAGTTTTATGTTAACACAAAATAAAATCGTCGGTGATGGTGGATTTTATAATATTTCAGTTTAAACAACCTCTCTGAAGATGGATCATGTGAGCCGAAAGCTTAGAAGAAAACCAATAAATAATTATTCAAATGTTGGAGAATTTTTGTCTTTATTTTTAACTGAAATTAAAGCCAAAATCCGACCTTTAGAACGGCTCATAAACATAATAGACATTCATTGTCTCTTATATTTATAGCATATGTTTAGAAAATTACTTGCTGCCTCGATATACTATATATATATATATGTGTGTGTGTGTGTGTGTGTGTGTGTGTGTGTGTGTGTGTGTGTGTGTGTGTGTGTGTTATTAATTCGGCCTTGTATCATACTTAAGCGAACTCCCTACAACTTACAAGTTTTATCCAGAATTATCAGAAGGTTTTCATCAGAAGGTTTTCATCAGAAGGTTGGTTGGCTGCAGGTTGGAAGGTTGAATGTGTGGAATAGTTAGGAATAGTGGAAGAAAAAAATATATATTCTGCATGTTAAAATAGACATTTATAAAAAAAAGAATAACAAGAATTGGTCAAGTTAATGCGCAATTAGAAACCTTATTAAGAAGTTAAGGGGAGAGTTTGTAGTAGTTCTCGCAAGTATGTTTGTATGAGCGTTGGTTCGGTAGGAGTGTCTTTGAATAGATGGGAAGAAGTAAAAGGAATCAGCACACGAGAAAGAAAGAGAAAAAGGAGAGTGTGCTACGCGACTTTACGTCTGGGTACTGCTTGAAGTTTCGCCCGTTAGATTTTAGTTGTGTCTCTCTCTCACTGCTTCCATCTGACTGTCTGGCGCTGACGAATGAAGCCTTTATAGTCATTTGGATTTTTTTGCACTGGATCGCTAAGGTTTTTTGGTCATGCAAATCGCTTCCAATGGTCAGAAAATCAATTTAATATCTACTTGCGAAATCCGCTTTCGACATTTTCTTTAAGCACATTGTCAATCCTTTTTCTGTTTAGCAAAGCCAGGATTTCACAGGTTATTGTAAATTTTAGTAAAAGTGAAGAAGAAATTCCTTAATTTCCTATCCACCATATATATATGGTGTGTGTGTGTGTGTGTGTAAATATATATATATATATATATACAAGTATGTATATATATATATATATATATGTATATATATGTATATATATATAAGTATGTATATATATATATGTATATATATATATATACGTATGTATATATATATATACGTATGAATATATATATATACGTATGAATATATATGTGTATATATATACGTATGTATATATAGGTATGAATATATATATATATATGTATATATATATATACATATGTATATATATATATAAGCATATATATACGTATGTATATATATATATAAACATATGTATATATATATACGTATGTATATATATATACGTATGTATATATATACGTATGCATATATATAAACGTATGTATATATATATACGTATGTATATATATATATATATATAAACTATGTATATATATATATAAACGTATGTATATATATATATGTATGTATATATATACGTATGTATATATATTCGTATATATATATATATATACATACGTATATATATATATATGTGTATATATATATATACGTATATATATATATATATATATATATAAGTATGTATATATATATATATATATATATATATATGTGTGTGTGTGTGTGTGTGTGTGTGTGTGTGTGCGTTTAAAAATGGAAAATATCAAAAAGATCTACAAAATAATTGTATCTAACACTTTTTAATACAAATGCGTACTGGTTTAACCCTATTAGGACCAAAAACTAAATATTCAACAATCAGTCAATATATATATATATATATATATAGAGAGAGAGAGAGAGAGAGAGAGAGAGAGAGTGAGATTATCATTTTAAACGTTATATTTAAAGGACACCTGCATTTGACTCGGTGTTTCGTTTTTTATTAAACAATATATCTGTCTTTTTTCGTCTACCAAGCTGAAAATTCGAAAAGTCTTATTTAAAAAAAACATACGCTCAGATTCTGTCGTTGGGTGAATCTTTTCGTTCGTAAGATTGCTCGAAAAAAAAATGTTTCGAAAATTCATTGGTACACGAAAATAAGTTCTTCCCAGATACTTCCGGAGAGCGCATTTGTCCCCCCTGCTTGAAAAGGTGTATCTACTAAAAATAACGTTTAAGTGATCAAATCTGTCAGAGTAATAAATAAAAAATCCTTTGCTTCTTTAGAAATTGCTTTGTTTACAATCGTATAGGAATCTTAGCAGATCGGATCGTTCGAATCTCTGGGTAGGAAATTTACCCTCACAAGGCAACGTTCGACCAGTATTTCCTCGACGCACGTCGGATCTACGACGGCTTCTCCTGCAAAGAGGGACACAGAACGCATCTCACAAATATG
>JBBBDQ010000508.1:1610000-1635000 GCA_037127315.1 Ascarosepion bandense | reverse complement strand
GAACCAGATAGTAACGGTTCTGAGCAACTTCACGCTCTCCGCCTCAACACCACAACAGGCCCTGTTATCCTCGTCAGCGTCTATATCCCGACAGTCTCTGACAGACTGGACTCCAAGAACAAGTTCTACGACAAGCTTGCAGCTATCAGCAGCAGCATTAAAAAAAGGAAGAGCTTATTCTCCTGGGTGACTTCAATGCCAAAGTGGGTATTGATCGCGACTCGTGGCCATCGTGCCTTGGACAGTTTGGTATCGGCAAGATGAACAATAATGGCCAGACTACTCGAGCTATACACATACCACAACCTGTGCATAACCAATTTCTTCTTCAAGACCAAGTCCCAGTACAAGGTATCTTGGCAACACACACGCTCAGAGCACTGGCACCAGTTGGATTTAATCCTTGTCATACGAATAGCCATTAAGAACGTTCTTCACACACGCTCTTATCACAGTGCGGACTATGACATAGACCACTCCCTAGTGTGCTGAAAAGTAAAGCTCCAGCTGAAGCGATTGCATCATGGCAAGAAGCAAAAGGATCCTCGCATTGATGTCAACAAGATGAGATAACTAAACCTTGTGGAGCAGTTTGCCGAGAGATTTCAGAGCGAACTGAAAACCTCACATACCGAGGACACTGCCACAGAGAAGTGGGCTACTTTACGGGACACCATGCACTGCACTGACTTGGCCACCTTTGGGAGAAAGACCTCGACATCACCTGACTGGTTTGAGGCAAAGTTCTCCGATATGACTCCCGTCATTAAAGCCAAGTGCGCCGCTCTAGCGGAGTACAAGCGGTCACCCAACAAGAGAAACCTACAGATCCTTTGGGGTGCCAGCAATAAAGCTCAGTAGAATGTCAGATGCTGCGCCAACGAATACTGGACAGAGCTCAGTGACAAAATTAAGACAACAAAATTCACAGGGAATATCAGAGGAATGACGTCAAGACAGCGATGGGACCAGTGCAGAACAAGACAGCTCCCCTCAAATCCACCACTGGGGTAGTCATTACAGACAAAAGACAACAGATGGAGAGATGAATGGGGCGCTATGCTAACGTTTACTCTCAAAATAGTGTTGTGACGACTGCAGCCCTTGATGCCATTGAGTGCCTACCTGTAGGGGAAGAGCTCGACACTAAGCCGACAATAGAGGAACTCAGCGAGACCATCGGCAGCTTGGCTACAAGGAAAGCTCCAGGCAGTGATGGAATTCCCTCTGATCTTACCAAGCACTGAAATACTATCCTACTGATTCCTCTGCACGAATTCCTCTGCCAGTGCTGGAAAGAAAGGGATGTACTCAGGATATTAGAGACGCTACGATTATCATTCTCTACAAGAACAGGGGCGAGCGAAGCGACTGCAACAATTACAGAGGCATCTCTACTCTGCGTCGTGGGCAAAGTCTCTGCTCGGGTAATCTTGTTCCGTCTGCGGAAACTTGCCGAACATGTTTACCCAGAGTCGAAGTGCGGCTTTCGAACAGAACGATCAACAATAGACATGATCTTCTCGCTCCATCAGCTCCAGGAGAGGTTCACAAAACAGCAGATGCCCCTGTACGTCACTTCGTCGCTTTCATCGATCTGACCAAGGCGTTCGACCTCGTTAATGGGGCTGGCCTCTTTAGAATCCTGTCTGAGATTGGCTGCCCACCCAAGCTACTGAGCTTGATTGAGTTCTTCCATAACAATATCCAGGGTACTGTGCAGTTCAGCGGCAACACCTCGGAACCCTTAAACACCTGCAGCAAACAGGGTTGTGTCCTCACTCCCACTCTCTTCGAAATCTTCTTCACGCTACTTCTGTAGCACGAATTCGGCACACCATAGGAAGCGATTTACCCGCATACGAGATCAGATGACAGGCTTTTCAATCTCGCCCGTCTCAGAACCAAGATTAATGTACAAAAAGTCCTTATCAAAGACATGTTGTTTGCTGATGATACGGCATTAGCATCCCACATCCAGCGTGAACTTCAGTCACTGATGGATCGTTTCTCTAAAATATGCTTTATGGGTCAAGTTACCGCAGCACCACCGGTCATCACCATCAATGACTATTAGCTGGGTGTGGTCCATCAGTTTACCTACCTTGACTCTGCCATCACTGGCAACCTCTTCTTCGACAAAGAGTTCGACAAGAGAATTGGGAAGGTAGCCACAACCATTGCGCGCCTCACAACACATGTTTGGACGAACACCAAACTGACAGTGAAGACAAAGATGGTGGTATAGAATGCCTGTGTCATCAGCACACTGCTATATGGCAGTGAAACACTGACCATGTACGCCAGGCAAGAGAGGTGTCTGAACACCTTCCACGTGAGAAGTATCCGATGCATATTGAGAATCTCATGGCAAAACAAGACAACAGTGAGGTCCTGTCTCGCGCGGGTCTGCCCACCATGTTCACACTCTTTAAACAGCGCAGACTCCGCTGGCTAGGCTAACACAAACATCTCGCTTTATATATATATATATATATATATATTATCGCTTTTCTGCACTATTTTAAGAACTGCAACCTTGAAATTTCTGAATATCGTTTCTTATGTCTTTGTCTATGAGTGTATCAAATTTGATTAAAATCGGACCATTCCTTCTATAATGTATTTTCTTGAAAATTTACACAGCTGTACTATAAGCGTCTGCGAGTGTTCTTAGCTAGGTTTTGTGTCGAGGTACCCCCGATAAATATCGAAAATCGATAATCGAAAAAACCGGGTTATAGAAGGAGTGGTTCGATTTTAATTAAATTTGATAAACTCATAGACAAAGACAGAAGAAACGATATTCAGAAGTTCCAAGGTTGCAGTTCTTACAATAGTGCAGAAAATCGATAATATATATAAAAGGCAAGATGTTTGTGTGTGTGTGTGTTTATCTGTCTGTATGTCCTCTATACAAATCCACAATTTTTATCCGATTCACACAAATATTATTCTTTAGGCTGAGTCTGAGCTCCAGGACCAGGGATTAGTTTTAAAGCTTTCATTACACCCGAGCAACGCCGGGCTATATATATATATATATATATATATATATATATATATATATATATATATACCAAGATTTTCTAAACAAAATTCAAAAATAATCTTATTCATTTGTGAATAATTTCTGAAAATTTAATTAAAATTCGATAATTATGTTTTACCGCAAAAACGACTCTAAAATTATTTATCCTCGGATCGGTTCTTAACCCTCTAGGGCCATTATCGGTTCCTAACCCTCTAGGGCCATTATCGGTTCCTAACCCATTAGGGCCATTATCGGTTCTTAACCCTTTAGGGCCATTATCGGTTCTTAACCCTTGAGGGTTATTATCGGTTCTTAACCCTCTAGGGCCATTATCGGTTCCTAACCCTCTAGGGCCATTATCGGTTCTTAACCCTTGAGGGCCATTATCGGTTCCTAACCCTCTAGGGCCATTATCGGTTCCTAACCCTTTAGGGCCATTATCGGTTCTTAACCCTTGAGGGTTATTATCGGTTCCTAACCCTCTAGGGCCATTATCGGTTCCTAACCCTCTAGGGCCATTATCGGTTCTTAACCCTTGAGGGCCATTATCGGTTCCTAACCCATTAGGGCCATTATCGGTTCCTAACCCATTAGGGCCATTATCGGTTCTTAACCCTTTAGGGCCATTATCGGTTCTTAACCCTTGAGGGTTATTATCGGTTCTTAACCCTCTAGGGCCATTATCGGTTCCTAACCCTCTAGGGCCATTATCGGTTCTTAACCCTTGAGGGCCATTATCGGTTCCTAACCCTTTAGGGCCATTATCGGTTCTTAACCCTTGAGGGTTATTATCGGTTCCTAACCCTCTAGGGCCATTATCGGTTCCTAACCCTCTAGGGCCATTATCGGTTCTTAACCCTTGAGGGCCATTATCGGTTCCTAACCCTCTAGGGCCATTATCGGTTCTTAACCCTTTAGGGCCATTATCGGTTCTTAACCCTTGAGGGCCATTATCGGTTCTTAACCCTCTAGGGCCATTATCGGTTCTTAACCCTCTAGGGCCATTATCGGTTCTTAACATCATTTCGAACGTGCTAATGTAGTGGATAAGAAAGTAATTAAAATCAACTCACTTCTTCACTTTTACAAAAATTCACAACAATGTGTGAAATCCTAGTTTTCCCAAATAGAAAAAGGATTGGCCATGTGCTTAACGAAAAAGTCGAAACCAGATTTCGCAAGTAGGTGTTAAAATGATTTTTGACCAATGGGAGCGATTTGTAAGACTTAGAAGGACTTGGCGATCCAGTATGAAATTCAAAAGGACTATATAAATGACCTCGGCGTCAGTCAAGAGTCAGAGATGGGAGCAGCGAAAGAGAGAGACACACATCTAAAATGTAACTTCAAACTTCAAGCGACTCGGACATTGTCTTCTTTCTCTTTCTCCTTATCTCTTTCAACAATTACTACTACGAACATTTTGTACGAACTCTACCTTTAACTTCTTAATTGAACATTAACTTCTACAACTTATGTTATTCCTCCTTTTAATAAATTTCTATTTTAAAATGCAAAATTTATATTTTATTCTTCTTACGCGATTCCACACAATTCCACAAATTCCAACCTGCCGACAACCGACCTTCTAATGATAATTCTGATGATGATATCAGTCAGTCAGTTAAGTGCCATACGTGATACACGCTTAGGCGATCATGTCTCGAAAGAGACATGACTAACTGGGCAGAATATTATCCCGCAGTAGGTTGCCATTGCTTTCTGCGGTAGACTGGTTGCCAGCCAAGGCTATAGAACCCAATCTGTCCTGTTATTTAACCCATAACTGGAAGGAATAGACGGATTAATACCTTTCCCAAGGGTATTTGCGCGTAAGTGAATGCAATGAATTCGGCTGGAATTCGAACTCGGCTCCCCGATTTCTCGTTCCGAGCCGATATCCACTGCACCACAACGCACATCCGCGCAATGATGATACATTCTGCATAAATCTTGTAAGCTGTAGATAGTTCGGTTAAGTCTGACACAAGGCCGAACCAAGAAACATTAACCAACCCCCTACGCGCCACTGGTGACTCCCGACGTTCAAAGAACACGCACCCCCCCCCCCCCACTACGCTAGAAAGAATTAAATATGTAATAAAATAATAAAAAATATTTCGGTCTTCTGTCTTAACAACTGTATAAATATTTTGACATTAAAACTGTTTTTTTATTAAGCTTGGGGTATTTTTTTATCATTCTCTACTCAGTTTTCAGAAAATTACTGAAGGGCCCCAGTTTATTATAAACAGATGCTTTCTAAGATGAAAAAAAAACATTCAAATATAATTCGCCACTATAATAATCATAAGAAAACAGCTTAGATTTATCATTTATTACAAAAATTAAAAACGTTTAAAACATGGCCGGAATGCAGATATACCGTGATCACGAAAAAAAAACGGAAGACATCACGGAATTGGCGTTTTGAAGCTATACATTCATTACGAACGTTTTCACAACTTTTAGCTACTTTTTATGCATGTTGAAACAGATATCTACAATCTATTTCTCTCTCCATTTCATTTTTTTTTAATTACAAATGATGTGCGGCCTCTTCGGGGCCGGAGTGCTTCGAGATTATAATGATACTCGTCTCGAAAGCCTTCCTCGAAAAACTATCGAATGAAGGGAAAAATGGTTGTAAAAAAAAGAAAGAGCTTAGGGCATGAAAGTGTTCGGACCGAAATCAGCACAAAACCCATAGAAAAAACCCGACACGAGTCATCATCTAACAAAAAGTGCTCAATACAAAAGTAGAGCAAACTAAATAGCACCTAATGAGCCAGACGAACCTACCTATATTTCACCTAAACGGATTGTCAGGGAAAACTTTCCCTGACGATCCGTTTAGATGAAACCTAGGTGGGTTCGTCTGGCTCATTAGGTGCTATATATATATATATATATATATATATATATATATAGAGAGAGAGAGAGAGAGACGTGTTGATAGAGAGAGAGAGAGAGAGAGACGTGTTGATAGAGAGAGACGTGTTGATAGAGAGAGAGAGAGAGAGAGACGTGTTGAGAGAGAGAGAGAGAGAGAACGTGTTGATAGAGAGAGAGAGAGAGACGTGTTGATAGAGAGAGCCGTGTTGATAGAGAGAGAGAGAGAGAGACGTGTTGATAGAGAGAGAGAGAGAGACGTGTTGATAGAGAGAGAGAGAGAGAGACGTGTTGATAGAGAGAGAGAGAGAGACGTGTTGATAGAGAGAGAGAGAGAGAGACGTGTTGATAGAGAGAGACGTGTTGATAGAGAGAGAGAGAGAGAGACGTGTTGATAGAGAGAGAGAGAGACGTGTTGATAGAGAGAGACGTGTTGTCGATTTCAACATACAAGTGTGATAATAATTTTCTAGTTAATCCTATTAATTATTTTGTTATTTTTTTTTCATTACAATAGATTTTGCGGCTTCCCGGGTCCTTGCGGCCTCTAGGGAACTTGCGGGGTCTGCGGAAGCCCTAAGTTGTGGTGATACCGACCGAGCAAAAGCGAGGGACCGGATGTTTGCACTCTCACGACCAACAAGCAAATGACCAAAAGTCGTCGGTGCGCGCCCCGGCTTCGCGCAGATGTCCCGGTTGAAAACTAAAAATTAATTAAATATTAAATTCCAGTTCGCGAGCCTACGCGAATTTTATTTATCGGCCAATGGGAAGCCCAGAATCAGATACAAGTATGAATTCCCAAATGAGCTGCTGCGATCCAAAAAGTCGAAATAAAAAGCCGAGACAGACCGACCCAGACACACACACACGGACTGACTCGAGAGAGACGAGAGTAAGTAGTATCCTCCTTGACCAAGTCAAGTGGCTTACTATGCTCGCCCCCTTACCTATTTTTCCTTCTTCGCTGTCTCAAAACTACTTACTGACCTAAGGAGCAAATACATCAAAGACATTCCTTACTTACAACGCTCCCACATTCCTAAGCATTAATTCTCTTTTCGGCATTTTATTGCCATGAACATTTTAACGTCCGTTGGACCCATATTTAAAGGATTACTTTAATTGTAAAAACATTAATTGATATGTGTATATATAAAATGTTATTTTTCAACTCAATTTGCTTTTCTTGATTTATAATATTTTTATGACTTATAGTTACAACGAGGCCAAATTCCGTTAATCTTCAACAATAAAAAACTACTCTTCAAAAGAACGCCGTCCCCACTATAAAGTACAGCCCTGGATTCACTCCACACTCTATTACATCTCAATTTTCATAAGTTAGAATTCATATAAAATACAAATGTTATTATAACCTAATTACTGTACCGGATGTGCAGCATATCAACAGAAATATTAACAAAATATCAGAGAGCCGAGTTCGACTTCCAGTTGAATTCGTTGCATTCACTTACGCGCCAAGGAAATGTATTAATCCGTCTTTTCTCCTTCCAGTTATGGGTTAAATAGCAGCACAGATTGGGTTCTGTAGCCTTTGTTGGGAACCAGTCTGCCGCAAAAAGAAATGGTAACCTACTGCGGGAAAATCTTCTTCCTTCTCAGTCATGTTTCTTTCGAGACATGATCGCCCAAGCGTGTATCACGTATGGTACTTAACTGACTTAATCATGTGCAATAATTTGGCACGTTTATGCATATACAAAAAAATCAAAACTCGTTTTAAAATACTGGGGATCGCTAAAGTGTAGTTAGCTTTGTGGTTTATGATTGTTAAATATAGTTTTTACTTAATAAGAATATCATCTAACTGATACAAATTAAAACAGAATTTTTAAAAATTCGAAACTTTCTAAATTATTCTAATTAAAATTTAAAAGAGATGAAAATGTTTGTATTCCTCAAAACACCTTTTCTCAGGAAAATAGTTTTCATAATATATCGGATTTTCATAATATATCGGATTCGTATAAGCTATTAATTAAAAGCTATTCTAATTAAATAATGTCTTAGTTTTATTTGGCTATTTCCACTGATTCGCTAAAAAGTGAGCTCACCCTGATAAAAAAAAAAAATGACCCAGACCATATATTAAAAAAGTCGTCAACTTTATAAAAAAAAAACGTCAAAATCTTTATTATTATTAAAAGGAAAAATTGAGAATTTTTGTTATTAAATTACATTTTAACTACCTCAACAGAAAAGCGTTGCCCAAGGCAATGAAAAATCTTTCTAGAGGCTTTTATTTTACTTTTAATTTCAAACTAAAAGATTAAATTTAATATTTTCAATAAGCAAAATATTCCTTTGAAACGCTTTATAAAATTATATATAAGTGTTCACTTTGTATTCGTCAAGTATTTTTTCAGTTATTTTCCCCTTAGTTAAATATCCCAAATATCAGACAATTAGTAAATCCCTCAACGCTTTACAAAAATACCCACCTCCGTTAAAAAAATGCTTTTTTCTTGAATATTTTAAATTTAAAGAAAATAATATTTGTTTTCAATCAGATTAATTAAACTTTCAATCCGCTAATGTTTCTCAAATAAAGTTTCAGAAAAGTATATTTTATTTTTGAACAATAAACGTTAGATATTATGTTATGTTGACAGATCTGTCAATATGGACGAATTGATTTTTCTAATAAGGAGAAAAAACCCACTGAATTTAAACTGATTTGAAATGCATCAAATTATTTTGCTTATTGAAAATATTAAATTTATATTAGTTTGTAATTAAAACTAAAATTTAAACTTCAAGAAAAACTTTTCATTTTTTAAAAAAGCATTTTAAACTCAAGTATCACTTCCCTGGAAGTACCTCGTGAAGATTTTTAAAACGTTCTTACGATCAATTTATCATAGATCTGCCATTTTAATTGAAAAATAACGACAGAAAATTTAAGACATTTTAAAAATCCCTTAAAAATTAAATATTTATCCTAGAGATTTGTTTTAAAGAAAATTTGTAAAATTAAGGGCTTAATTTGGGGAAAATATTATGGTACACTTAAAATGTAACTGAAAACACCTTTGAACACAACAAGGTATATTCTACTAGTAGCCAACAAGTTCAAAGATCAAACAATAGAAATTAACTTTCCACAACAATCACTTTACCAAAAAAAAAATAAAATAAAATAAAATAAAAATAAAAAAAGCCTCAAAATTAAATTAACTACGAAAACCCCAGATTGCCAAAATACAGAAACTGGTTTCGTTTGCTTATATAACAATGTCTAACCTTCTATAATCAATAAGGTAAAGAAAATATTTTTCATTCTATAAAGATAATTTCTTTATGAAACTTAGTAGAAAATCTTATGAACAAAAAATATTCTTTTTTAAATAATAAAATATTTTCCTTCACAGCATTTATTCTTTCCTCTTTTGACTTTTTGGCATTCATTCTGTATTTATGTTTTAAACTATTTTTGGATATCGGCTCAGAACGAGAAATCGGGGAGCCGAGTTCGAATTCCAGCTGAATCCATTGCATTCACCCTTACGCGCAAATACCCTTGGGAAAGGTATTAATCCGTCTCTTCCTTCCAGTTATGGGTTAAATAGCAGGACAGATTGGGTTCTATAGCCTTGGTCGGCAACCAGTCTACCGCAGAAAGCAATGGCAACCTACTGCGGGATAATATTCTGCTCAGTCAGTCATGTCTCTTTCGAGACATGATCGCCCAAGCGTGTATCACGTATGGCACTTAACTGACTGACTGATGTCATGAAATATTTAACTTCGTCAAAGCAGGCCTTTTTAATTATTTTACGAAAATTTATAAAGAAAACGCTGATATAAAAGATTGTGTTGGTTGGTTGTTTTTATGGCATATCAACACCTCGGCGGGTCATTTATTGCCAACTAAATGTTATTTATTTATTGCTGGTAATACCTTTTTCTTTCAACAATTTATTGTTGTTTTTATATAAGTTTCGTGCCTTCTAGTAATACATTTTTCTTTTCGAGTATCAAGATTCATTGGGATTTGTTTTTATGGGCAGGGTCTCCAAGTCCTACCCATGTTATTTAACCCATAACTGGAGGGAAAGGACGGGTTAATACCTTTCCCAAGGGTACCAGTGCTTAAGTGAATATAGGGTATTCAACTGGAATTCGAACGCGGCTCACCGATTTCTCTTTCCGAGCCGATATCAACTGCACCACAACGCACATCCGTCACTAAACGCTTACAGCACCTGGTATTCCCAAGCGGTCACTCATCTAAATACTGACCAGGCTCAATGTTGCTTAACTTCGGTGATCGAGCGAGAACCGGTGTATTCAACGTGATATGGCCGTAAGCATGCCCATCCGTCACTATACGCTTACAGCACCTGGTATTCCCAAGTGGTCACCCATCTAAGTACTGACCAGGATCAACGTTGCTTCAACGTGATATGGCCGTAAGCCCTGATATAAAAGAGAAAACCTTGGAAATCGATAAAGACTTATTGAATTGATATTGTTTTCCCTTCCTTTTGTTTTTATTCAGTAGCCAATGTCATAAAAAGATTCTCGACACTGAAAACAGAATCTCATTTTTTAACCTTTTACAACTAAAAAGCGAAGGTCATTCACAATTGTCCAATTATTTCCCACGTATTTTCCGTACAAAAAAATAATTAAAAAGAAACAATGAGAACACAAAAGAAAATTCTTTAAAAATGGGTCAATATATATATATATATGAAAAATAATTTTCCATAAACTGAAAATGGATCCTTCTCAAATTTTCGCAGGTTTTAACCGCTGAGAACAAGAAGATGTGTATTTGTTACAAATTTCACACAAACTGTCTCTAGCCTACGTAAAAATACACGTTTCGCAGAAAACCAATGTGCATTAAAAAAAAAAGAAAAACAAACTGACGATTATATACATTTAAACAAGGATAATATGCTTAAACTAGTTACCTCGACTCATTCACCGAAAAAACAGCATCATAGCATGATGTTAAAAGGCCCTAAAACTTAATAAAAAAAAAAGTTTTATCGTCAAAAGTTTTGTTATAAAGTGAGAGGAAAGATTAAACTATTTTTGAATTATTTTATTAACTTTTTTAGCGTTCGAAATTTTGTTTAAAAATCTTGTTTTTTTTTTTTTTTTTTTTCGTCAGCAACTGACAAGAATTTAACAAGAGTTTACTACAGCAACCGTAATGTTACCCCACTCACTTTTTTGCAGATGAAAAACACATTAATAATTTGGAAAATCTTGCAAAAATCAAATAATGGTCAGATTTTAATGTAACCTTCAGAACTTATTCAAATACGACTGAAATTATTTTTGAAATCATTATTTTCATAAAATCATGGTAAAAATTATTTTTTTACATGTTACTCTCCATCCAATTAATTTTCTGAAATTTCTAGAAATTGATTACCGTCACGAAACTTTGTATTATTGGTTAAATAAATGCAAGACTCTTTGTGGAATGTAAATTGCCTATTATTTTTATTTTTTTATACAGTTGCTCCTTTTCAGAAAATCTGCTCCGAATAGTGAAAACAAAAATGCAGTAAAACCATACCATTTTTTTCGATGATTAATCAAATTTTACAAGAATTGTTTTTTTTTATTATAATAATTTATGAAGTTTCAGAATTTTTTAAAAATTCTTCCAAACATCGTCCCAATTAGTTTATTTAGTTAATAAATGAAGACTATATTTACTAAGCAAAAATTTAATAAAAATTTTAAACAATCTTCACGCACCAAAATATTTATAATAATTAAAACATTTTTGTGTGCAGATATCTGTCCGTCTTCTTTTTTATGGTAGTCCATAAATGCCATATCATTAAAAGGTTACGTGTTTCAAGAATTGTTCCCCTACCGAAAAATTCACTTAGATTTCATAAATTTATGTCAATTCTGGTCAACCATTTTTAACTAGAGTTGTTAAATGATTGACCAAAGGCTGCCATCACCTACTTGAAAAGTCAGCAAGATCAGACTTTTGTAATTAAATTACTTTTGTACTAAATTTCATACCATAAATAAGTAATATTTGTTTCAAATCAGATTAATTTAATTTTTAATTTGCTTATTTTCCAAAAAATAACGTGTCACAGATGTATATTTTATTTTTGCAAAATTTTTAAAACAGTGAATTAACTTTTGGTTACAAATGTGTCGATCGCTCAAAAATGGCGGAAAAATTGAAAAAATATTATATCTCAAAATTTTAGATTTCAATCGAAATAAATTCTGTTTCAAACCGGACCAGAGTATTTTTTTTTTGTTTACTAGAAATAGCAGATTTAATCATTTAGCTTTCAATTAAAGCTAAAATTAAGCTTCAAGTAAAGTTTTTTTTTTAATTCAATTTAAAACTTAGGTATCGAAAATGAGTAGAGCGATCTAATTTAAAATAAAACAAATAACGTTTTATGTTTGTTAAAAAACGAGATAAGAAAGCTTAAAAAAACTTACCTTGTTGAGCAGAAATATTTGGAAATGAAATAATAACACAAACAATAAAAAGAACGCATGCAAATCCCAACGGAAAAATCGCCTTCATGTTCCCGTCAATCAGTGAAAAAAAGATTTTTTTTTTGTCTTTGTAGTTTTACTTTGCCGTCTTTTTTACTCTTTTGTTCGAAAAGATTTTATCGATTTGATTTGATTTGTTGATTCTTCAATAAACTTTCGTCTTTTCTGATTGGGCTGGGGTTTTTTTTGTTTTTTGTTAGGTCTTTTCTAACCGAGTCAGCAAAAATAGGACAGCACACAACAACAACAAATATTTTGAGTTAAAAGAGGACAAAGGTCACTCTGACAGATTTCATCGGCTTTTGTCAGTTTGTTCAAGGATGTTTGCTTATCTCACAATATGAAAGATAATCTCTAACCTAAAATAATTTCAACTCATTATTATCGCCCTATCACATCACATGTAAATCAGAAAAAAAGAGAAACAAAAACAATCTCAGTTCTCAATACTTTTTTTTTTACGGGTAAAAATAAAAACTAATGCTTTTTTTTTTTGTCTTAAGTGAGCAAAAATCTTTTGTGTTCGAAGGCAAGCTAATCATTATCGAGCAAAACGTCGAAACAAACATGTTTCAACTCGACTCTTGAAAAAAATAATTATTTTAGAAGAAAGAGTATGGGAGATATTATAGGAGAAAGATTTTGGAGGAATAAAGATTTTGGAGGAATAAAGATTTTGGAGGAATAAAGATTTTGGAGGAATAAAGATTTTGGGGGAATAAAGATTTTGGAGGAATAAACATTTTGGAGGAATATTTTAGGAGAAAAAGTTGGGGTAATAATTTAAGAGAAAGAGGTGGGGGATATTTTAGGAGAATATGTGTGGGAAATATTTTAGAATAAAGTGTTTGGGAGAAGATTTTAGAAGAAAGATTTTGGAGGATATTTTAGGGGAAACAGTTGGGTAGATATTTTAGGAGAAAGAGTTTGTGGGGAGGAAGAGTTTGGCGGGAGGAAGAGTTTGGGGGATGTTTACGGTGAAAGAGTTTAGGGGATATTTTAGCTATTTGAGCTATTATTTTTGGAGGAAATGTCTAAAAGATATTTTAGAAGGGTCTGGAGGATATTTTAGGAGAAAGGATTTGGGGGATATTTTAGATGGTGTTTGGAAGATATGCTAAATTAAAGTGTTTAGAGGATACCTTGTTACAAATAATTTGGGGGATGTTTTTGAAATATTTTAAGAGGAAGAGTTTGGGGAATGTTTTAGGATTGAATGTTTTGGGGATATTTTAGAAGAAAGAGTATGGCGGATATTTTAGGGGAAAGAATTGGTGGAGATATTTAAGGAAAAAGAGGTTGGGGGATGTTTTAGGAGAAAGACTTCGGGAAATTAGAACGAAATATTAGGAGATATTTTATGAGAAAAAGTTTGTTGGGATATTATAGGAGAAATAGTCTGGGTGCTATTTTGCCAGAAACACTTAGGGACATATTTTAGGAGAAAGAGTTTGAGAATATTTTAAAAGAGAATGTTTGCTGGATATTTTATGAGAAGGGTTGGTTGGATATTTTATCAGGAAGAGTTTGGTAGAATATTTTATGAGAAAGAGTTGGTTGGATATTTTAGGGTAAAGACTTTGGGGTGGATATTGTATGAGGGAGCCTTTGGAGAATATCTTAGGAGAAAGAGTTTGGGGATATATTACGAAAAAGCGTTCGTGATGAAAATTTTGGTTGAAAGAGTTTGTGACGATATTTTAGAAGAAAGAGTTTTGGAGATGTATTATGAGAAAGAGTTTGGGGTTATTTTAGAAGAAAGATTTGGGAAGATATTTTAGGAGGAAGAGTTTGGGAGAATATTTTAAAAGAAAGTGATCAGGAATTATTTTAGGAGAATATGTGAAATGATATATTTTAGGAAGAAGACTTTGAGGGATATTTTATGTAAAATAATTTGGGTGGATATTTTAGAAGGTGTAGAAATTTTAGGAGAAAGAGTTTTGGAGGACATTTTCGAAGAAATAGTTTGGGGAATATTTTAAAAGAAAGAGTTTGAGGCATTTTTTACGAGAAAGAGTTTGTGGGTAATATTTTTGGAAAATGTATTTGGGTATATCTTAAATTTTTATGGCTATTTTAGAAGAAAGATTTGGGAAAGTATTTTGGGAGGAAGTGTTTGGGGAAATATTTTATGAGAAAGAGTTTGCCGGATTTTTAAAAGAAAGAGTTTGGGTGATATTTTAGAAGAAATAAGTTGTGGGTATTTTCGTAGAAAGGGTCTGTGGGGATATTTTAGGAGGAAGAGGTTTGAGATATTGTTTCAGGAGAGAAGGTTTCAGTCATACTTTAGAACAAATTTGAAGGATATTTTAAGAGAATAATTTTTGGGGGTATTTTAGTAGAAAGTTTTTGAGAAGTATTTCAGGAGAAAAATTTGAGGGGATATTTTAGAAGAAAGATTTTGGGAAAATATTTTTCGAGAAAGAATTTGGGGGATATTTTAGAAGATTTGGGTAGGTAGTTTAGGAAGAGAATTTGGGGAGAAAGAGTTTGGAGGATATTTCAGGAGAAAGAGTTTTCGGGATATGTTAGGAGAAAGTTCTTGGGTATATTTTGGGTATATTTTAGAATAAATATTTTGCGGATATTTTAGTAAAAAGGGTTTGGGGGATATTTTAGAGGATAGATTATGGGGGAATATGAAAACTAATTTGGGGATATTTTGAGAGAAAGAGACTAGCAGATATATTAAGAGATTGAAATTAAAAATCAATTTAAGTAATTTACGTTTTTTTAACTTTGGTTCACTTAATATTAGACCCACTCAAGTTAGAGGATTACTGACTGTTTTTTTTTTGTTTTTTTTTGTTTTTGTTTTTTGTACAGGATAAGGAAGGGTGAAGTCAGTGCGCATTATGAGGATATGTGGGATAGATATCGGTTGACTCTAGCCTTGAAGAGTTTTGGATTGTAGTGACTGATCGACCTTTTTGCATTGCAAATCAAACATTTAATTTCGATTTATTCAAACTAACCAAAATTGATACAAAGCTTAATAAAAGTAGTTACTGTTAAAAAATAGCTATCAACATTTTTGTGAGATATGTTTGACGGTAGCAATTCGATATTTTGTCTGATCGTGTTTGATATCAAATGCTCAAACGTCTGAAACCGAATTCAATACAAGATGACGCCATAATAACGTGTTATTTAATTTATCGGATGTTACCAAATCAAACGAGATCAAAGTTTGGTTTCACTTTTCATTTTATTGACAAGATTCTCGTTCAAGATCAGCTGTTGAGCGACTAAAAGATAACAAGTGTTTTATTGTGATTGATAATGATAACAGAATCGTTCTTTACTCGTGCCTCCCCAGATGGCGGAGTGTGGCACAAGGCCGATTTTAACGTGGGGCGTACGCTCGAGCAAAATTCTCCGTAGATCCCGCATATGCAGAATCGGGTCGTCTATTTACCCGAGACGAAACTCCACCCTTCAGTCTGATTTCCTCTCTGTCCGAAGGCAGAAGAGTTCGACATTGTCGAACAGGCGAGCGGATCAATAGGTATATAACCACTGTATCCTGTGCATTGGTTTCACTGCTCACAGCATCGGGAGGTACTGTCTGATTAGTACACTTGTTGCCTGAATCATCAATGACACAAATCTTTCTATGTGCCGTGTCCCTTCAAGACGTAGGTGATGGTGGCTCTTCACGTTCCCCTATCCCTTTAGGCTCTTAACACGGATAGCGAAAAGGAGAGACCGGGGAAAACAGCGCGAGACATAATTGTTAGATCTGAGCAAATAAATGGAGAGCGAGGTTTGGGAGAGATACCAAGAGGAAAAAATATTGAGAGCGACAAGAGGCAGAGCCAGGTTGGAAGTTCATGATCGCCTACGTCCTGAAGGGACACGGCACATGAAAAAGAAGAAGAAATAAAACTAAAATACATGACTGCGTAGCTAATCAGTAATGAGAAGAGGTGGATTTATACCTAATCAAAATTTGATAAACAAATTAGAAATTATAATGTGGGTATAAAGTTGGGGATCAATTCTCTATTATAATCAATATATAAAATGATCCCCCACTTTGTGACCATGATAGTTTCTAGATTTATGGGCTTGAACAAATGGATTGCAGAGCAGGGTTTAGGAAGAGTAACAAGAGAAAAAATTACTCAGCGCGACAAGAGGCAAAGCCAAGTGGAAGTCCATGATAGCCTACGTCCTGAAGGGACACGGCACATGAAGAAGAAGAAGAAGGTTAAAAGGTATTTTACAATCAGAGTAAAAATACAGGTAAATAATTATTTTTACAGAAGAAACAGTAAGAAAGTAGTAAGAAGTTGTTTGTTTTTTTACACCGTTTAAGAAAAGCCGAACTTTGCCAGATTATTTTACACCGTTTATCTGACGGATCTGCTGTTTCTGTTTTTATTTTAACGGTGTTTACTAGGTTTAGAAAGGTTTGTACTATAGTTGGATCTACCGCGTAAAAAGGTTGGGTCAGTCTGTTGAGATAGAAAGTTTTATTCGTCAGAATCCACCATTCGTCTATTCATTGAATTCTGTTGCCCCTGCACTCTCCACACTAATTATTAACAATCCGGAACGAGTGAAGTGTCCGTTAAAAGTCAATAGTGCCTCCTACAATTTATGTTGCAAGCAAGACTAATGAAGATTTCCATCAACAAAAATAAGCATATTTATTCTTTAAAAAGGCCAACGGCTATTGTGTTATAAATTGTCTTTAAAATATGTATCTTTTAAATATCCGTGGATTCTCTGCTTAGCTTTTGAAATGTGTCCTTTGCTATGCCAACACGACTTCGGATTTCAGCGTCATCTTCTGTCCAAACACTCCCCCCAGGTATTTAAATTCCTGCACCTGTTTAATTTTACTATTCGTGACCTGTAGTTGGCATTTTAGGGTCCTCTTTTTGCTGATGACCAAGCATTCAGTTTTCTTGCAGTTTATGCTTAGTCCTTTCTTCTTGCTTTCCCTTGCTACCTTCTGTAGGAGGTCCTGTAGTTTTTCTTCTTTGTCTACTATCAGTACTGTGTCATCTGCGTATATTAAATTGTTAAGATTGTGACCTCCAATGACGAATCCTAGCAGGACTTCTAGAAAACAACGGATTGCTTAAAAGACTGTCGCCTTCGAAGCTCTTTTTTCCAAAAATACGCAGAAAAGAGATTTTTGGTTTCGGTACATGTTGTTTTTGAAGGAAGTGCATATACCATCATTGCTTAAAAGTGTTCTTAGTAGATCCAATGTAAACTTTCTCAATATTTGGGTTTTCATTTGATGTCATAGTACATTGGTACATAATAGAATTTGTTAGACACCTATTTTCCATTCATAGCTATTTAAACAACCAATCTAAAAGCAACACCTAGGCAACGAGAAACACCTATCAGTCACGTGTTTTACTCATTTGAAAAATTGAGTGGATTCAAACAAAAGGTAATATGTCCTAAATTGTTTAATACATGTAAATGTAAGTACCAGGAAATAAAAGCTGAAATTCGGAATTGATGTTACCTTCATCATCCCGACACCAGAGTTTGACAGACATAAACCTCAGAGAATCAACCTGATCGTCAGGGAGTATCGGTATATATATATATATATATATATATATATATATATATATATATATATATATATATATGACAAAACAAAATGACAAAACCGTGAAAATAGAGAGGTTAATATAAAATATTGAACAAATAAAAGTAGAGAGCCTAATGGATATTATCCAGAGCAAAATGAAATATTGAGAGGAAAACTCAACACACAAACGGTTATAAATCCAGAATTTATTTCGGCAGTTGTAAAAATTACACAATGTTTTTGTCAAACCGAAAAATTCAAATCTTTAAGATAACTTTATATTCTTCATCAACAATAACGACTTATTTTTTAGGGAAATTCAGACTATTCAGCAGGAGATCTTTAGAAATAGAAGGGACACAACACACGAAAAAAAATGTCGAATTGAATGAAGGTAGCCTGATCTTTATGTTTAATGTCTTTGGTTTGACAAAGCAGTCATTTTTACAACTGTCAAAATAAATTCTGAATATTATATATATATATATATATATATATATATATATATATATATATATATATATTCCATTTTTAAACGAGTAATTTCGCTATCCAGGTTTCTACCATGAGTGGTATCTTCAGTCGATTCTCAATAAATTATTAATATATTATTTTTAATACTTATTAAAAACCGTCTTAAGACACAACTCATGGTAGAAACCTTAGTAGCAAAATAACTCGTTTAAAAATGGAAAATATTCAAAAGTTCTACAATATAATTGTATCAAACACTTTTTAATACAAATGTGTACTGGTTTAACCCTATTAGGACCAAAAATTAATTATTAAACAAACATTCAATATATATATTACATGCGCCTATTGCTTAGGGAGTAGCGACTCCGACTGACACCAAATCGGTCGAGTTTCGATCCCGGACAGAAGCAAGTGGCTGTGTCTAGCCATACTGATGAGCTGTGAAACAGGCTTGTATGTGGATGACTAATATATATGTATTTATTCTAAATTATATTTTAGAACATATACAATTTTTTTTTATTTATATATATCCACTACAAATCGTACATTTGTTTCGACATTGAAACTACAATGTCTCATCAGCTGGTATAGTTTCTTGTTTCGACATTGAAACTACAATGTCTCATCAGCTGGTATAGTTTCACCAGACATTGTAGTTTCAATGTCGAAACAAATGTACGATTGGTAGTGGATATATAAAAAAAAATTTGTACATGTTCTAAAAATGTAATTTAGAATAAATATTCACAGCTCTATATATTATACATCGAGAACTGTTTTAAATTAATGTTTTGGATGTTGGAAAAAATTATTTTTTCTTCGTTCCCTATTCACTCAGATAGATAGATAGATAGATAGATAGAAAACCTAATCTTTTCAAATTCAATAACTTCCCCTTTTTTTAAATCATATTACACTTTTTTGAATAAACATTATGCTTTTTTCCAGTGTACTGTTTTTTTTTTTTTAAAGTTCCCTAAAAGTGCTGTGTTTAAATGCACTCACAAACACGACCAAATACTGATTTATTCAGACTGTTGTTCTATTGTTACAATCATAATGTTTTGGCAGCTGTGCTCCTCGGATTATGTCAGAAGTCAGTTGCACTCAGAAACCTTATTTTGCTCCCCGTGCTAAGGGAGATAATTCATTCTTGTAGGTGCCACTTCTGCTCTTCCCTTTGCTTAACCCAGGGTTTGAACTCATGGCCAACAGCTAAACTGCAATACTTAAGCAACAATCATATCCACCATTCGCCGAGAGATAATGTAAAGATGGGAGACTTAAGCCTAATGCATGCGATGACCAAAGACTCCCAGGCAGGGCTTAGTTTATATTTACTTACCTTCTGCTGTGTCAGGTGGAGATCATCATCTCTCAGGTTTTTTTGTCGTTTTTTTTCCCGTCTACCTGCGGCTCGGCTGTATCGCTGTCTGAGGAGAGACATGCAGCTGAGAAAAAAAAAAATTATACCAAGATTTTCCCCGTCCTGGGGCACAGTGTCTCAAAGTGGCACCACTACATTTGCACCAATGGAACGGATCATTGGTCACCACTGAGACCAGTGAAACTGGTGGTTGCATGGACCAAGCAATTTTTGGTCTTTGCTCTGCGGTACGTGTTCGGACCCCCCACGTAAAATCTCGACCTTGTGTCATATCCACATCTTAGTGAAGGGAAGAGGTAAATATTCATGTGAAGCTTAATTCTATGCTAGGTCTACTGAGCAGATTATTAGCCAAGTATGTGGTTATTTTTTCAATATACAATTTGTGGGTTTTTTGTTTTTTTTTACTTCAATTTAATGTGCAACTGGTCTAAATTTTCTTACAAGAAATACAAGGGGTCCCACATACAGTTCACTAAAAAAGATCCCTGAAAGGTTACACTGCTTTGGGATTATGTTCAATGTTGTACAGACATCTCGTTCTTCATAGCTTTTTACATTGCCTGAACCATTTACCTGCCAATTTATTCAAGATTATACAAATACTGAACTGGCTTCCCAGCAAATCAGTTTTGTAGCAGGGCTTTTATAAATTAGGATACACCACTAAATAATTACCTTTTCATTTCTGGTGTCAAGGATAATTTATGTAGGGATAACGAATGCCAAGTGGAGAGCACTGGGATCATTACCCACGGATTTTAATCTGTCAAAGCCCAGAACCAGGCTTCAAAAAAGTGTCACTTTTTTCCCCCCAAAAAATGCATTTCTGTTTAAGCATTAAATGTTAAAAATAATCTTTCTTCAAATATAAATTTTGCTTCTCATTAGGAATTGAACCTCAGATCTTCAGATGTACACATCAACACAAATCACTTCACTATAATTCTATTCTTGTTACAAAAATACTTAACATCAAAATTTTTGTTTTCAATTCAGTTTTATTTTTCTTTGGCTATAAGTACAAAGACAACGGCTGCAGCTACATACTCTTACCACTAAAGTAATTCCTTTTTATATTCTGTCAAATTTATTTGCTGTAAAAATTTTATTGAACAGGTGAAGAGTCTCATCCCTTATTTCCTGTTTAGGATGCGGCTTCCGGTTTTCTCTTTTCTAATCTTCTCACTCTTATATAGCCCCCCTGCACATCAGTGGCATTACTGCCTTGCTTGGGGTGATATGATTAAAAAATTTTTTATCAAAATGAACTATTGAAAATATTTTTTTTAAATTTATAAATCTAAGTGTGATATTTTTTGAGGGTGAGAGGCAAAATTGTTACTTAGTTCAATTTTCAATGTTGAGAATTGAACAATAAGTGATTCTATTCTCAAATGAGTTTTCAGGCTAGAAAACTAAACACTTTATTTTTTATCTTTGAAAAGAAACAAAACAAGAAGAAAACAAAAAACCAAAAATGTTGATTTTTTTTTATTTTCTGTAACATAATAATAATAATAATGTAGAAGCAAATCACAAATAGAAGAACCACAAAAATCTGAGATGTTAATTTGAGAATTCAGATGAACTTAAAAAGTCCATGGGGTGAATATGGTCACAGAAACAAGTTGAACAAATGTGGGCGAGAAGAGAACCCTTTGGACGGCAATTGACAGTGAACAGTTCATGGCACAAGGCAACACACACATGCATACACACACTTCCAAACAGAGATCAACCTGAAGAAAAAGAGAACGAGAGAGATCAAGTTCTCAAAGTCTGTATTCCAACCCGGAATCAAACTTACCATTTTCGTTATTCTTAACATGCTTGGCATCCTTTCGGCCTCAAACAAAAACAGTTACAGGATTCATTTGATTGCATGCAGTTGTTGCAATAAAAAAAGATGCAATCAGGAAATGGAATGAAACGAGTGGCACAGACTAAATAGCAAAAAGCGATTAATGGCGATTAATCATCACAGAAGCCAAGAAAGGAGATTTCTTCGTCTATTTTACATGAATTACTGAAACTGTTTTACTAATTTACAAAAATACTTTTTATTTGAAAACATTAATTACTATACGTATAAAAAATCTCTTTATATATATATATATATATATATATATATATATATATATATATATATATAGATATAGATATAGATATATAGATATATAATGATCAGAGTGTAATTAAACAACATTTCTCAGAAAAACATAAACATGTAGGTAATATCAGACAGAGTTTAGTTAACAATACAATAATCCTCACTCACACACAGTAAAAAGAACCTTCAGATATTGGAGGCCATCTATATTAAATCCAAACAACCCACACTTAATAAAATCACGTTTAAATCCGGTCATAACACATTACATTGCATTTGAATACATGGTTCTGTTATCATTTCGCGTTATCATGCATCATAGAACCGCATTGCAAATTTGCGAACTGCGTTTGTTATTTTTGGTAACTATTGCCGTTGCCTAGCGGAGTTTTATGCCAACACAAAATAAAATCGTCAGTGATGGTGGATGTTATTGTGTTACCGTCTTGATAACCTCTCTGAAGATGGCTCATATGAGCCGAAAGCTTAGAACCAGCATAATAAAAAAATATCCAAATGTTGAAGAATTTTTGTCTCAATCTTCAACTGAAATTAAAGCCAAAATACGTTTAGAACGACTCATGATTAAACATAATAGACATTCATTGTCTCTTATATTTAACAGTATATGTTTAGAAAATATATATATATATATATATATATATATATATATGTGTGTGTGTGTGTGTGTGTGTGTGTGTGTGTGTGTGTGTGTGTGTGTCTATATTTCTGAGATGAGTTATTTTAATTATTTACTTTGTTCAGACTGTTATGCTCATCTTTGCTGTCATATTTGCAACATTTCGACCGTTGTATGCTCTGGCCTCCTCCAGGTGTTTTGAATTTCAAACCAAACAGGTTTTTTTCATCCACCAGGGTAGATTGTTCTAGTTCCACATGCCATGACTCTTCCTGATATCACAGTATCAATTATCTTGCCTTTAACTCAGCTCTCCAAGTTTATGTTCATCACTGTTGTAGCCAGGTATTGAACACAACTCTTTAAGTCAAGTCACTGGATTTAACCAACACTTTTATTCACTGGTCTATTCATGTGTCTTCAAAGAAGATACTAAGATATCCGGAAGAGGCATGACACATGGAACTAGGACAATCTACCTCAGTGCACAAAATAAAGGGTTCTTTTCGAAATTCCAAATACCTGAAGAAGGCTGGAGCACACAACATTCAAAATATTGTTAATATGGCAATGAAGATGAGAACAAATGTCTGAACAATCCAAATAGTGTGTGCACACACACACACATTTTTACGTTTAGACATATATATATATACACACATATTTATACATATAAACACATACATATATTTATACATATAAATATGTGTGTGTATGAGAGAGAATGAGAGGATAGTCTGAAGTGTGTAATAGTGTATGTGTGTGTTTATGTAAAAACTCTTGTCTGTCGAGGTGTATGTTGGACGTTAACGTTATATACACTTATATTAACTTTTACATCCAAAATACACCTAGGCAGAAATATTGCTATATAAAGACACATTCATACACTATTGCACATACACATGGACACACACACACACACACACAAATATATATATATATATATATATACACACACATGTTAGATAGATATGAAAGCAAGCTAATCAGCTGAATTCTTATTATTCGATATATTTTTTATTCCAAAATAAAATTCACATTTATTCAGAATAAGAAGTTATAAATTTGACCTCATGAGAAAAAAGGCCAAATAATAATTGCAGCCAAGTCAGTGAAACAAACAAAATTTGAAAAGTGCTTAATATGAAAAAAAAAAAATATGTATTTTTAAAATACAATCTGAAAACAAATTTGTTCAAATACTTAAGGTTGATGAAATAAGTCAAATAAAAAACTCAAAATGGTGATATCATAAATAAAACATTTTTTTATCCATTAAAATTTGTTGTGACCAGTAGTTTTGTTTTATTTTTTTTATTTTTTTAAAAAATCTTTTAGGACTAGACAAGTCTCGTGACTTTGTTGAAGATTACAAACAAATCAAATAATGACTTTCAAAAAACAATTTTTTTTTTGCCAGGGTCAGGGGCGGATATACTGGGCGTCACGGCACCTGTGGATGTAATGATATTTCCTTTTCCCCCTTTAACCTAATAGCATCTTGTCTTTTTCATTTAAAAATGTATGTAGAGAATGTTACCGATAACAGTAAGGGAGATATGAGGTAAATTTAAAAGGAGGCAACACCCACCCCTCTACGTTTAACCTTGGTGTCTACGCTCCCTCTCCCCCACCTAGTACAATCCCTACATTTTAGCAGTCAAAAATGGCAACACCTATTTCCTAATTGCAAATATAGAATAACAATCAAGAGAAAGTAGGAAACTTTAAAAATGCATCTTTATAAAATGACTTTTTCGACACCAAAGCATTTCTTGGTGGAAGTGAGTCTGGTGGGAACCCCTACCCCCCACTCTGCAAAAGGCAAAGGAACTCCAAGGACAGAGTAGGAGATTGGAAATCAAGAGCTCACTAGCTTTGTCTATGAAAGTGAACATCAGATATTTCTTAACCTTACTTGGATTTGAACTCAGAAGAAAATTTCAGTCTCAGTAAAAATTAATTGAATTATGTATTAACAGCAATAGAGTGATAAAATGAAAAAAAAATCCCTGGATATATTTGTGTGTATGTATGTGTGTTTGCTTTTATCATTACGTAGCCCACTTCAAAAATTGTTAATTCTAACGATTCCGTGCTTAAAATATTTGTTTTTGTGGTTGTACTATGCAAATTAATTTTTTGTGGAAAGAAAAAGAAATTTTGCCCAGTTATACAATAATCAATACAATTATCCAAAGTCCTATGTGAAAAGGAACCCAATTTACAACCAAGCAATTTTAATTCTTGTTTTCCAAAAATGAAGAGGACACCAATTCAAAAAAGAAAACAAAAAAAAGGAAAAGAAATGGTTTAATTGAAGACGTCGCATAATTCTGAGAATAATTACAGAA